>JAQGAC010000241.1:0-32393 GCA_034696585.1 Isotomurus maculatus
TAAAGATAGGGATTGTTGGGGCCAAAAATCCCCAATTTGTGTACACCAAGATTTGCTCCTGTTCGGACAACCTTATAGGGGGGAGGGGGAGTTTCCAGGGAACTTGATCAATACCTACAATGTTGGCGAGATTCCGTCCCAAACTGGTCTTCATCAGCATTGGCTGCTTCATTACAATGTTGAGTACCTATTCCTTTCTCAATCCTCAACTTCCAATCGGAAAGCAGAATATTGGAAAAGCTGATAAAAATTTAACCGAGTTTACTGAAAGCGAGATGCAAGAATCCATACGGCTGAATCATCTGACTCCTCCGTCACCTTTAACACTCGAGTACAACCTGACTTATCCACACAGAACGCAAAAGGATTGGTACACGGAAGTCATTTTTGATACTTTCGGAAGAAATGTTAGAACCTAGATTTTACAGAGAATGCCGAAATAGGATCCTATTTAATTAAATTCCTGACATTGTTTATCTAGAAACGAGGAGTTTTCTTAGAAGCTGGAGCTCACGATGGTGAAGAGCAATCGAATACGCTACTCTTGGAAAAGATGGGCTGGAAAGGAATTCTTGTCGAGTGCAATCCGTGGAGTCTTGAAAGACTGAGGTCAAAACATCGCAAAGCGTGGATTGCAGACGTTTGTCTGTCCGCTACTGACAAAGCCACCACGGTAATAAAATATCCCATTAGTGATACAAAAATAGCGAAAAGTTTATCTCCATTCATCCTTCAAAAACATTCAGGTAAAATTATACTCCACTCCAAAGTTCCTGATGAATGCCCAGGTCGGCAGACCTCTTAACTCGAAGGAAATGAAAATGAGTCGGCTCCCTGAACTGGCTAACAATTCTTGGGTGGAATTCGAACGATCTGCATTCCCAGTTAAAACAATCATCGCTGCCGTTGGAGAGTTCAAAGAAATCGACTTTCTCAGCTTGGACGTCCAAGGACCAGAAATCGAGATACTGGAGCGTTACCCTTTTGACTTATATCCCGTAAAGGTACTGTGGACAGGTTTAATTTAATTCATGAAATCCTAACTGATTACTTTGTCCTATTTGCCATGGCCATGTCATCATGAAGCTCATCATCGTGGAAGTGTTTATGTTCAATGAAGTTCAGAGGCAGCAACTCCGGAAGCTCCTGGCTTCCAAGGGTTATCGTTTTCATTCGTCTTTGCCTATCTACGGGAATCAAATTAGTGACTACGCTTTTGTTTTAAACAATACGGTATCACCTTCCCCTTAAAAAACACACAAGACACACTCGTTGCCTGTTAATCTGATAATACTTTTATTAAACTTAATACTCATCCTCAACTTGGAATAAAGGATTTTTAGTAACTGGTGAACGACTGGGCGTCTTGTATCGAATTCTGTTTGAATTAGTGAATGCAGGGAGCGACTGTTGGTTTTGAATATACTGCTGCTGACTTTGTGGTGGCTGTTGGTTTTGAAAATATTGCTGTCTTTGTGGTGGTTGTTGGTTTTGAATATACTGCTGCTGACTTTGTGGTGGAAACTGTTGCTGCTGTCCTGGAGAATTAGGCTGTCGCTGTCTTGCTGGTGGGTATTGCTGTTGAGGTGGAAGCCCTTGCTGTTCAGGTTGTACCACTTGCAGTGGAGCAAATTGTGGATTTTGCAAATTGAAATTAAATAAGCCTGGTCTGTTATCCAAAACTGCATATTTCGTTAAGTCTGCAGGCCATGTTTGTTTGTTGGAATTGTAAACCTCCAAAATGCCCTTCAGTTCTTGCGACATTGCTGCTTTCAACACGTTCAGTATGAACTCAAATACAATAGGAGCTATTAAAGGTAGAACAAGCTTTAGAAGTAACCATTCAGTACTGCTGTAATTAGCTCTGATTGATAAAAAAGTAATTAAAAGCTTACTATTGATAAATGCAGCTCGGCCAACAGATTGGGGAAAGTGTTCCTCCAGGCCGAGTACCAATGCTGTGTAAACTGGAATACCTGTGCCCCATTTCATTATCCATGTATTAATTCTTAGTGTTCTATTTAGAGTTAGAATTTAGATTTAAATTTTATTTACAAGCAAAGCATCCGTGTCGAGGAAGACTGAATCCATGCAAGTCTACAACCACAGAATACCGAGTCACTTGGTTTCCTTCAGCTTGAATCTTTATCACGCGCAGATTCACGTCTTCTAACATTCTATAAACGGCTCCTTCGAACCGTTCTCTGTTTCCCGACAGCGCTGAATGACTAATGTCCCAAGATGCGATACGAATCAACAGGACTTAAATATTTAAATCAAATGTCGATCAAATTCAATTCAAAATGCATGAATTAATCCTGAGCAATCTTCATTTACACACACCTGGCCGTCCCTTTTCATCCGGACCAACTATTCTGTAATTCATGATCACATCAGAAAATGGAAAATTCAAAATTCTGTCCATATCGTGTTCTTCTCTCCATCGTAAGTTCTTTACACAATAAAGTTAACTTTAACATTTTTGTAACATTAAAAGTATTAAAGTAAACTTTAAAAAACTGTGTTCGATTACTCGGCGAAAACTGGCTCGGGCTGCATTAACATCAAAACGTGCAGCTGCAAATTATATTTCTTAATAAACTGTCAGTCTCAAATAAGTTTCTCAATGTACTTTATCTTATGCAATACCTCGTAACCATTTAATCAGATACCCTTCCTTCATCATGTAAACATTTTGTGGTGGAATCATCGGCACAACCAGAGTTTTAAACTAATTCATAAAAAAATGTTCATTAGCATTTCAACCAATAGTTGTTGTTGTCAAAATCTCAAAATGGTTAAATACTGTCAAATACAGTAAAAATCAAAAGTACCTTCAGAAGAGCATCCCGCTGAGGAGCTGTGAGCAGCAGGTCGTCATTACACTTCCCAAAATTGTAACAACCAAGCAGTACAAGTATAATGTAAAACTTTTTCAGCATCACGCTCACTTCTTTTTTTACACTCAAAACTCTAGTAATATGCTTTTTGCCATTAGACGTAAATTACGGAAATGGAAATGAATATACGAAAGGTCGTTGATTCTCTTTGGAACTATTTGTACCATATTTTATTATGATCTCACGTAAACTGTATCGTGTATAACACTTCAGATAAATAAATTCACAATAACGGTAGACAGCTGCGAGCTGCTGCTTACATGCTTAAACAATGGATATAGACAATAATGATTCAGAATTACTCCATTCATCCCAAACATACAACCGACCTACACCAGAAATACACGCCTACTTAGTCCAGAAATTTCCGAATTCTACTTAATTATTAATCAATCACAATAGCTTTCCCAGACCATAAACACACCTTAAATAATCAGCAGTTTATTCTGCATCGAGCAAAATATTACCTTACTTATATAAAACGAAGTAATAACCTAAAAATACCACATTAGAGCCTACAAACCCTTTTGGCTTCCTCAGACAACGTGATTATGTTTCTGAACGCCAGAGGAGCTTCAACAATATTCACTGCCATTCCAGCTAGATTATGCCAATCGATGTGACAATGGAATCCCCAAACTCCAGGATTGTCTGCGATGAATCTCAGCACTACCCAAGAATTCGGTCCAACCACGACGGTGTCCCTCCTGGGGCCTCTTCGACTAATTGCGGATTGATGCTGTGGATTTTTGGCATTGTAGCTTCCATCACCCCGTCCCATAATCCAAAAAGTATGTCCATGAAGATGGAAGGGATGCTCTCCTAGGACATTGTTGATTACTATTTGTACGAAGCTCCCATAATGTGGAATTGTCAAGACATTGAGATCGCTTGACAGTTGATCCCCATCTTTGACTTTGTAGAGAATAGGTTTATCTGTAGGCAACCGGAAGGGTCTGTTGTTAAAAACTGGTCTCCTGATACCATCCGGAGTTACAATAAAGTCAGTGTTCAGCACAAACTCAACGTTAAACGTAGCTGGGGCTTGTTGTCCGTCGTAAGGAGACAACAGGGATTCATCTAGCATACGAGATATTCTGCGATCCATATTCTCAATTGAAGGTTCACCAAAAGTTTCTATTACAGCTGCATTTACAGCCATCGGCGAAAGAAGACTAGAAACATCAGCAATATTGGAGCCTTCCTCCTCAACCTCACCCTCGACAACTTCAATAACTGAATTAGCCCTAACTAAATCATTATTAATATCTCCGCTTTGATTGTTAATAGCTCGAGCAAAGAAACCTCTTCGATTGTAAATGATGGTAGCTGTGACCTGAGTTAACGTTGCATCAGCTCGTGGATTTATGTTGGTTGAAGGACTATCAATAAAAAGTGGCAAGAGATCAGCTCTAATTGAAAACCTACGTCCTCCTCTTTTCCTGCGAATTATAAACGAATATCGCTGCCCAGGAGCGACCTCAGCTTTCTCAGCTACTGCTTGAAGACTTTGCGTAGGATCGATGTCGACTCCATCGACTTCTATAGGTTGAAGTGAGTGGCCTTCAATAGAGAAGTTGAAAGATGCACGACTGCTTGTGTTGATCACTCGAACTCTGTATGTCCTCAGAGAATTCAGATTAAACATCCATGGACGTTGGGCGAGCAGATTGCAGTGTCTGTTCAAAGTTGCTGCTACATTGCAAGGGTACTTTCCTCTGCCGTTTATCATAATTGAGTCTGGATACGGTGGAATTCCTCCTGAGTTTGGTGACAAATACCAATGTTCATTTTCCTCTGCTGTTTGATGAAACCAGTCACTCAAGGCGATTGAGAATTCTCCGTTGTATGAGTGGACTTCTTCGTCATTCTCGACTATCAAAATGCCCCACAATCCTTCGGTATACTGAGATTTGATGTGCCCGTGATACCTGAAGGATTTAAAGACGTTACATTTGATAGAATAAAGAAGTCTCGTCAAGTCATCTCGAGTAAAAAAGGCCTACAGCTTCATACCAGTAAGTCCCAGGCTCCTCAACTTTGAAACTGTATTTCATTGAAGCTCCAGCCTTCAAAGGACACTGGGCGATCATTGCAGGTCCATCCATATCAGGAGTTCCTTTCTGATGAATCCCGTGCCAATGGATTGTTGTATTCTGTCCATCCTGAATGGAATTGATGACATTGATTTCCAATCTATCTCCTACAGAAGCTCGAATAGTAGGTCCTGGAAATTGACGATTAACAGTCAGGACCTTTTCCTTAAACACACCGTCATAAGAGCCGGAAATGTATCTAATGTCAAAAGTGTGTCTAACAATCTTCGCTGTATGCAGCGAAAACTGAATGGAAAAGGATAATATAAGAAATAAATTCATCGTTCAGAGATATTTTGTGATTGTTATGCGATCAAAAATCATCCGGTCTTTAAATACCAACTTTATAATAATTTTTATTCGTTTGATATTTGACGTATTCAGTCCAATCAATAGTTACAGTTTACATTGAAATGACAGATGGCTTTTTCAATTTAACTTCAGTTCTTCATTTACATTGAAGAATATTCATATTTATGAATACTCATACGCAGCTCATCTAAGTAACATTGATAATGCTTAGAGTGTCCATGAATTCACTAACTATATTTACCTCATGACAATTACATAACCGATGAACTTTTTGAATTAAAAACAATTTGAAAATTATTATTAAAATAATTTACGTTTTAAGTGCGGAAATGAAATTTGATGCGATTCAATAGTTCACTGTGGTTTTATCAATCATTCAAACGAATAAACTCAACTAGCTTACACACATTTTAATGAATTTCAAATTCTAGCTGCACCTAATTGTGATATCGAAATGAAACTTGAACTCCAGTTATTTATGCAAATCTTCTACCGCTTTCTTGTATCACCCTAGAACTTGGCCGCACGTCACCATATTTTACAGGTCATCCATTATCACACATCCTGTTTGATTTTTTATTTTTTGGATCTATGAAGATGCTGTCCGTCTTTATTACGTAAATTGGATCTGGTGTGATCAGAATGGATCAAGTTGTATTCATGACTAGGATTCAGCAGCCTCATGCAAACTTTTTATTAAAAGTAGAATCACTTTGATTCTTACATTTTTAGAATTTTTGCAAATAAACAAGTGCAGGTCTGCTGCGAGCTTGCATTTTTATGAGTTTCTGTGTGCAATTTACATACTCTTTGCCTTCTTCTGGCAATTTAACTGTAGTTCTGAATTCTGTTGGAGTTTCGAGTAAGCATTCCTTCAAAGTTATACATGCCAATCAATGTGGCATTGTAAAGGCCATACTCCAGGGCTGACTCATCACCACAAACGACTCTTCTTATGCTATAACTGTTTTCTCTCTGACGTCCCGTTCGATTCAGTTTGAGTTCCGGCTTCCTCCAGTCGTAACTTCCACTCCATTTTCCCATTACCCAAAACGAATATCCATAAAGATAAGTGGCAAAAAGAAACAATCCATGCATCAAACTTATTTTCCTATCAATTACTCGTTAAGATTGGTCATGATACTCTGGAACTTGAGTGTGCTTTGAAGTGCTTCCTCGTAACTCGGTGGGGATTCGAAGCACTCCAACTCGATTTCCAGAGATTCGTACATCGGAGGCTCGTCTTTTGTTTTCGGAACCTCAGCATAGTTCCCTGGCACTTTAAACAAAGAATTGCTTTTTTATAAAGTATTTTGAGATACCCGAGTTATTATAAAACAGTGTGAAACATCTGTTTGATTCTTACCTTCCATTTGATGCATGTCGTGGTAGTTATGTTCCACACTACAACTTGGACTTGGGTAAGCTAAGATTTCTAAATTGATCGGATCTGGTAGGGCAGAAGCAACTGTGCTCGCAACGAATTCTGCGGAAGAAATATGTCGTAATTGTGAAGATGTGTATGCCGTTGTATTTATCTGTTGATGAACTTCTAGATTCCTTGCTCGTTTCCTTTCAGAGGACAATTGAAATTATTCGTAAATTAAAGCTTAATGCTATATGAAATACCATTTAAAAATAATAATATTACCATTTCTGTCGACAGAAGTAGATAAGAAAACTCCAAGAGAAAATAGTAAGAAACGGAACTACCGGAGGAATCGTAATTTTGCCAGTTATGTAGCCAGGTTCATAATCATCACTCAACCAGTCAGCCGTATCGTTTTCAGAAGTTGCTTTCGACACTTCATTCAAATTCCAAGGGATTTCCTCAATCCACTGGAGCAATTGTTTTTCTTGGTTGCATTCAATTATCTCACAACTGGAAACCAAATACCCAAGCTGATCTGAAGTCGAGCAATTCGGGTCCACTTTGTACCGTTGAATCCTGAATTCGCATCCATTTTCTTTAAAAAGTAACAGATGTTGTGTAATACATTCTTATCGAACTATTCAGCAAGTTGATTGTAATACCTGAGAGTAGCCTAAAAACCAAATGAGCAGTAATGTTCATCTGACTTTTGTTCCACGGCTGTTTAAAATACAAACCAAGTTGGTTGACAGGATTAAACCAAAGTAAAGGATCGAATCGTCTCTGTTGATGATCCACGTTGGCAGGTGCAACGCTTCTGTAACCATTGCAAAACGCTGCAGGAATAACACTTTTTCTCAACGCACGCCATTGGAACTGGAAGATTAATTTCTTACAGTTACAGTTAGCCCTGGGTTTACTCACTGCATTATGCATTATGCAAATGCAATAAAAGTAAGCTATTTACTTTTATGTGGTCTTGGCAAGGAATACTTTTCGGAAAGCGTACTCCGGAATTCTTTCCGGAAGTTAAGAAGCTTGAAATAAGATGCATCATCTCATAACGTCCAGTGGATGGTCGTTTGAATGCAAATCCACATTCATCGTGCAATGAAAATGGACTGGAGATGTGATCCCCAAACTCCAAAATGATTTCCTTTGACTCGTCCACGAATGGGTTGAGTGGATTGCTTTGTAGTCGTGGACAGAAATCCTTGTTCATTATGACTCCTGCAATTAATTAATTAAAAATGTGTGCGCCTAACGCTTAGATTTTTCTAATATGAATCTTATATTGATATTTCATTACCTTTTTGATAAAGTATGTAATACGCATTTATTACTGCAGAATTCTCAGCATGTGCAGAATGCAATGTCCAAGGTAAAAGACACAACAAGTTATGCGTCCAAAGGAGGGCAATGAAAACTCCTATGATTCTAGATCCAATAGGGTATGAGAACGCAGGATAATGCATTTTTGTTTGGATTAGAACTTTTTCCAATAAATTGAAATAGATAGACTTTCCCTAAAAAAAGATACCGACATGCCGTAACTGTTTGTAAGGTGAATACAATCACGAGACTAAAACTTCCCGATCCGATTGTCTCCTTTCCGTATGGAACTAATAAAGTGAATAATTACTCCGAATGGAGACTCCATGTCGGGATATCCGGATGCAACCTGTTACCCTGTCTTTCTTTCTAATCCTTCACCTAGCAGCATAAGACAAAATGACTGAACACAGAGAGAAAGAGAGCAATTTCCCCATCATCCATAATCCCCCATATCAGAAATAAGTAAACGCGATCATTCATCACTCCTCACAGAAAAAAAAACTCTTCAATTCCCAAAACCGAAACGAATCCGCCACACAATCTCCCGTCCCGTCTACATCCGTTTATGTCCGAATAACATTTTGATATCCATTTTATGCCTCAAGTAGTCCACAAAAACTCATTAACTTTATTGTTCATCATGATCACTTTCAGTACACCCGGAATTACACATAATTTCCTTAAATTACTCTCATTCCTTGTACTATAAACTATACCACACACTCATCATCATCACCAACTTGAACCATCATCCTTACATACTTCTTACTTAAATCTTATCCTCTACAAAAGAACAAGCTCTCTGGTCTCTGCGTATTCATCTCTAATCTCTAATCCAAATAAAAAGTACCACAAAACACTATTATTTCCTTCTGTAGACTGTGGAGACTTCTGGCAAACTTCCAACTCACAATGAACAGAAGAAGTTGCAATTCACCACTGACCATGGAAAATATCCAAAACAGCATCGACGTACAAGCTGAATACAAAAGCCCCAAGTAACGCATATAAAAACTCAAGACTTACAAAATGTAATCTTCATTTTCCTCTTCTCACGTCTTTAGTATTTCAATGAAGGGCACGTGTATTTCTTTTAGTACTCTGCCATTCACTGCTCAACGATTCATAAGTAACTCTGATGCATCATTACATTTTTACTTACGTCATTACGAGGAGATTCAGACTAAAATGCTTTTCACTGGACTTTTGAACGTGTAATCCCTAAACTCACATTTTCTTTATGTAACTTTAATTGATTACGACTCAAATGGAGGAAACACTGTGAGTGAGCCTTTGAGCACACATGAATAATTCACTAAGTTTTAAGTAATTTTCAGAACATCCTCAACCTCCTTGGCTTTCGATCCACTACAACTTTCCCCACCATTTCTATTGTCTTCACTGTCACACAATTCACTCCCCACGGACTCTGAGATTCTTTCTTGGCCTCCCTCACTAACACCGCAGCTATTCGTGCTGTCAATGCCACAAATGTCTACGACAAAAGTTGGACTTATCTCAGAATAACTGGGAAGTGAACTTGAAGACCCGACATTGTGTCTGAGAAGCCCTCGACTCAGTTCCTTCTGAACATCATCGTCTTCTTGTCTCTCGGTTGATGAGATTAATTTAGTAGCTTCATGGTAGTTTGGTGGAGTTATGACACTCTCGTAAGCTGGAGGAGGGTCGTCGCTGTATCTGTGATGTCTCGATTCATTCGTAGGACTGTCCAACATTAAAGACCCAAGTCTTCCCCGACTTCCCCGTCCTTGGCCACTCTGCTGCGAGAGAGATCTCATGTGCCGCATCAGTTGTCGTGATGCCAGCTTCTCCCTGCTCAGAATAATTTACTTCATTCACTCTCCCGTCAATATTAAGTTTCCGTATGAGTGACACAATGTTTACCTCAACTGTCTGGTAACATAGTAAGCTACGATGAAGACCATAGGCATCACGAGAAGTCTGAGGAGACCCACAACGAAATCCATGAAAGTTGGATCTCTCCTCTGCATACTTTTGATTCGAACGTAGTCTAAAAGCTTTTGGAGTTGGTGTAGCCGCACGCTTTCACTAAAGAATCCAACTCGACGCAGCAACTCTTCTTCCTCGGAACACTCGTACATTCCACAAAGGGTAGGGAGCATCCTCCCTTGAGTGGAATTGCAGTGATCCCTAAATGGATCTGCAACATACTGCTGGACGCGGAGAGAACAAGTTTTCCCTAATGAACACACACACACATGGGTTTTACTTTCCTACAAGTTCCACTTTACTTTTACTCTCTAAATGGCTCAGTGGCTTCTTCTCACTTACCGAAGAAAGTTGCAAATACGATTTGCAAGTACTTCGGTAGTCTATGGTTCATGTAATCCTTGACTGCAGGGTCCGTACTATTCCCGAAAGACGAGTTGGCGTTGGAATCCAATTCTGAAACGAATGAGATTCCCATCCGGCCTTTAGACAAGTTCCACATGAAAGGATGGTGGAACAATCCATCCGCAGTTTTTGAGAGGTTGAATGGAGGCTTATTGACGGTACATAAGGGACGCCTCATGTCCCCGAAGAGTTTCAAGCTAGGCAAGCGTAGCTGCGTTAATTTGATTAAGTATACTAATTAAAATCCCGTAATGATTAATCCTCAAGTATTACTGCTGAATGGGGATTATTACTTTAATGTGCTCAGGACAAGAATGAGCACCTGTGTAGTTCCACTCCTGCGAGTCCCCATGGATGGCTTTGATGAGCACAGTTGTGATTTGATTTTGAGGACCTTTCGCCTCGAAAATGCACGGATCCGCAGAGTCTGTCAAGTGATCAGCTAATCTAAAAACAGACTTGTAAGGGTAGTTGGCTGTGTCGATGTCTTTCACGCGTAAGGACTCCTGTAGATCAGGGCAATACTGGTCCGTCCTCACGAGATCTGCGAATATGAGAGAAATCTTAGTAAATATTTTAGAGGTTGAGGTTTAAGTGGTTTGAACAGAAGGAGAGGTAAACAATAAACACTCACGTTCTTTCAGAATGGGACCAGTCTCATCGGAACTGGAGGTGAGAACTAGATTTAGAAGAATTAGTGAAATAGTAGTGCTCATCGCGACTGTAGAAGATTCCTTCTACGAAGAAGATTTTAATGCAGTGGAGAGTCTAGAGACGAAGTTCTGTTGCGATGTTCTACGTGGTTCATGCGATTTGACAGATACGTCTGCTGAGTTCCATTGAATTCTACTGTGAGATTTGCACGTAATAAAAATCGATAAAGACCCGAGTAACCGAATAACCTACTCAGTGGTGTGGATGGATTATGATGGGCAACGAAGTCTGTGTAACCAGGAGGAAATGTGAATACCCGGGTACGGGAATCATTCCGATTCGGGCCTTATTTTCTCTGCATTTCCATCCTCCCTGTGTAAAACATTTATACGCATGAAAAAGACACTTTTCCCTTGAACGAAGCTCTTCTTCGGTATAGCATGTTTATTTTTCACAAGGTCTTCTGTTTCCCTCAGATGGAATATACAGAGATAAAATCCCAAGTAGGTACGCACGAATACTTGCGATGCATTTTAAAGTAAACCTTCCCATATACATTCCCAATTTCCATACAGATTCCAAATATCACTGCACACATCCCAATTCTGTGCAATGCAGAGAGAGCAGTAATGACAAGAATAAACCAAATGAGATTTTGATGATCATAATCATCCACTAATGGATCACGTCAGTTAAAGAGAACGCACATCCAGTCGTGTCATCAGGTTAACTGAATTACTGTACTTATGGCCGTAATGTTAATAGTCAGCATGATAATACTTAACAGCTTTAATAATGTCACATGAGGTTCAAGAAGGTTCTTAGCTATTGGAGTAAAAGATTCAACTGTTTCTAAAAAGATTTACACGTGTAGTTTAAAAGGTATTTCCGTCCACAGCCTTAAGTTAATACCCTAGACAGTCTCCACATCATAATATCATTAATTAATTTCATATCAACTAGTCCATGAGCATCCATTAAGTTAACTTCCATTAAGCAGGACCAACTCTGTTTCAAAACCTTTCAAAAAGTCATCTGCAAAACTGCCTGGATCTGGAGTGACCACTTCGTCCACACAAATGCTGATCCAAATCGAGTCTTCGTACCCAAAGAGCCCAACCACAATACCCGTTCTGAATTTGACAGGTGGAATAAGACAGATTTGTTCCACTTCGTCAGGTCCATCCTCACTTTCAAATAATCTCATCTTCTCGGTCATTCCTGGAACATTTGTGAATGCCATTGTAGACCGAGCAGATAGTCCCAGGAACTTCTGCATGGGCGCAATTATATTTCCACACATCCGAGTGATTCTCAAGTTGCACTCCTTGGCGTCGATTTCGTTAAAAGATTCTGGAGTTGTTCCAGAATCCGAGAAGTAGTTCTTTTCTCTGTTGACTACAATTGGAGTGAAGCAAGCATAAAAATTATTGATCAGTCGAAGGTTCTTGTATGGAAATCTTGCCAACGGAGAAACTGCAAATATCACACTGGGAATATTTTCCGAGTGTTCCGAATACTTTTCAAACAAGTTTCTAAAAGAACCACCAGCACAGTGGCTGATCGCTTGAGTAAAAGTCATACTCTCCTTCTTACAAACTGATTTGATGTCACGGAGTGTCAGTTTTGTCCAGCGAACAGTCTTCTTCTTTTTGACACTCGATTTGTGAAAAACATTCCCTTCTCTCCACACGTAAGTCAGTTGCAAAGCCATTTGATGTGGAGTCACGAGGTAACTTCTGATTTTAGAACTGAGAGTCTGAGCCAGTGAGGATTCTTCTTGGGGAGATTTACAATTTTTTCCTAGGTTCTTTGAATCTTTAAAAGGCTCTATAAAAACTTTGACTGGCTTGTTAACTGCAATTTCCCTGAGGAACTGCAGCCACGAAATCCCATCCCCATACACGTGGTGAACCACAAGAACAATCCCATAATGGCCGGAATTCTCTTCCGAGTGAATTAAATGAGTTCTCCACTGCGGAACATCGCGTGAAAGCTTCTCAGACAAATAATACTCGCATTGTTTCCTCAGAGCAGAGTCCAAGTCGTAGGACGCACTGCTAAACTTACTAACTAAAACGTGTCTTTCCACATTGAAATCTTGATCTAATTTAAAACAATACAACAGGAACTTTTGAATAATAATGAAGCGTAGTCGGTCATAAGGATTGTAGTAATCTTTAACTTCGGTCGATGAAACATTTGTCCTCAATGATATAACTTTCTGTAATGACTTGATTATCCTCTCTTTTAACGTTGAGAAGTCCGAGGAAGTCTTTACTTTCATAGCTATCACAATATTGGAAGGAGACGAGGCTCCAAAAGGCCCAGATTCCACTGCCCAGCAGCAAGAAGCTCCAGAAGGAATTGGAAACAACTTCCCCTTTGTCCATATCTTCATTACAAAAGTAACTAGAGATTTGTACACAAAACATATTGATGACGTAACGAGCAATGTAAAAAATAACCACAATCCTATTAAGTACAACACACTTGTTTTTAAAAAATTACGATTACTATCATATTTACGAGGCACTTCTGTCGATAGAGAATCTAGGCTGATTCTATTTCCATTTAGGTCAGTTATTCCTTCAGTAGATCCTCGCTTCGATAGTTTTTCCCCAATTATAACCGGTATGTGGATCCCATTCTGAGGAAACTTAAAATCACTCGTGTCCAAATTTTTAGATTTTAAGGAACTTTTGTGCACGGCTGGATCAACAGGAAAAACTTTATGCTGGAGCTTCTTCTGGACATCCAGCGGAATTATTGCGCTTGACTTATCCAAGGAATACTTAGTCTCCGATGAAGTATCCTGAGAAGACGTGACCGATAGAATCGTCATATCGGACAGTTGCTATTTCATAGCCTCAAGTAAACTACCTATCCCTTACAACGCTTAAACTGAACAATGGAAAGAAACGTGGTGTGTATGTAAAGAGATGTGGTGGACCTTTGCATGTCTATTTCTAGACACAAAATAAATCTCGGTGATGAGATGACTGCCAACTATAAAGTAACTGTTTCGCCTTGTACCTTTTAGCAAGAAGATATTTAAATTTAGAAGCGACAGAAGGAATCTGATTGTTGTAGCGATGATGAAATTGAAACATGCTAGTTCAATACTATGCGAATTATAATGATGGATAATAGACTGTGTGTGTGAAGCAAGAAATCAGTCAAGCTACAGAAATGCAATTCATGTCTGTGCATGAGAACCTACCAAGTGTAAAATGCCTTGAACTGATTCGGCACTTTATCAAGCAATTTGGTCTACCACTTCTACATTATAATCCTAAAGACATAGTTACCTAAATGTTGTCTTATTTAATATTTTTGTTATAGCTGCAGGTATGCGTGTAATTCACGTAACATGACGGATGCTATATGAGGATATGAACATAATAATCATAGAGGAAGTAACCCTGTCCTGCTCCTGTACACGAGCATATTAGTGAATACTACAAATTCACATTCATTTACTAGCAACTGTACTAATTCCTAATATTTTATCTTATGACTTGTGAGAGTGAATGAAAAAGTGGTTGGTTTCGAGAGACAAGTACTTTTGCTGAGGCATCTATATTTGCAGAAATTTTTGCAGCTCATCATTGCTGTGTCCTACCGTTTCCTAGAAGCGTTTTTCATTTACCTCATGCACTTTTAAAACGAAACTATGAATCAGACAATCCTAACTAGAGCTCTATAGTACATTATAGTATAAGTTGCAAAAGGTTAAGGAAAAAAATGTATCAAAAGAAAAATATCTTCAAGTTACTCTCTCCTCATCTTTTAAGAAGATAATTTATTTAAATGAAAATGAAGAGTGAATTTGGATTTGTATTGGTGCGTTATGCAATACTTGTAAAATGCTTGTTTGATTTGATTCAGTGTACTTCATTTGGTCTACTTTTACTCTATCTTCCTTCTACTCTATCTGGTTCAGTTGTCAACTTCACTATGGATGTTCACGCACAACTACTAGAAAATGTAGAAGCCATGCAATAAGGGGATGGGTTACACAGGATGAATTATTTAGGTATTCTATCAATCTATGTAGGTAGAGATCATAATGTTATAAACTCTGTCACTGTCATCTTTACAGCCAGATCGTCTCAAGCAATTATTAATTAGTTAAGCATTAGCAAATTACTTCAAGTCTGGTTTGTTTGTGTTTACCATTTTCAGGAATTAGGTACTGCCTTCCTCTTGTACCAGAACTTGAGGTAACCAGAGTGTGAATAACATGTATAATTACTAATTAAAATTTCATTTGAGTGCATCATGCATGTAACAAAGGATTGTGGGAAAAGCAGAGATAATAAATACATAAATCTTAAATTGATGGTTCCCTTTAAAGTCCTCGTGAAAAGTTATATCATTGTGTGTGAGAGTGAATCGAGGACTTGCTTGTTCTCACAATATGATCACAAGCAATCATGCTTAATGCTTCCCAATGATACAACCTGATTCAACTTATTCGAATGCCATGACCCATTTAGAAAAAGTCAAAAATTGGGATACTTGTGTTGTGACTTGAGAGATTCGTGTGTGGAATAAGAATAGCCTTTTAATTATTACCATGCGTCTTGATTAGAATAATCAGAATGTTTTATTGCAATTGTGGGTTATTTGCCCAACAGTCAACAGTCCTTCGTAGTTCAAGCCAATTCGTTTGTTTTGACTTCAGTCTGCCTTTGAATGCCAATGATTGTGTATTTCAAAAACAATATTTAAATGATCATCCACCTGTTTTATTTCATTTTGGAATGGATCGACTGAATGCCTTGATGAAAATGCTGATAAGTTGATAAGTATAACTAGTATTGATTACGTTTCACAAGAGATGGTCATGGCATTATTTATTTAATTGAGGAATACAACCTAAGTTTATAATGAAATATTTGTAACATTAAAAACCATTTTTCTGTCCATCTGCAGTTCTGCACCAGACATTTTTGATCAAACAGCCACATTACGAATGAGAATTTAAAAATTTAAGCATTCATGCTTCGTACCTACAATAGCAATTTAGAATATTGGTTGGGTTGTGGCCACATCGAAGAACAGAATGAACATATAAACAACTTTTAAAAAACAATAATAGTTTTGTAATTTACAAAAAAATTCAACTGATCTAACTTGTGCCATGTGCCAACGATAAAAGTTGCCTTTGACTCTAAACGGCCTATAATACAAAATTCTATAATGGGAGATCCATTATTATTACACAATCCCATTAATATTTCGAATATATTATTAAAAACCAAATAATGTGAATTCAACCTAACTAAAAGTCTATTTACTGTAAACTTTCAGCCATCTACCTCTGCACTAGAGTTATTTTATGCGTCGTGACACATTACTGGTTTTGAATACCTAAAAATAATAGCATAAAAATCTATTTCCGTCAGCTCTCAGAACATTAACAGATTTTTGTCTGCAGATATCTCCTTTAATCATTACATTTCTATATCTTCATTGCCTTCATGTAATGTCATCTCACTATCCCAATCTTCATCGCCTTGCACTCACTCAGAATATAAGATTAAATCCTCCCAAACCAAACATTCTACTACCTACAAGCCTACAACCAAGCTTTATCTAGCCAAGTAGTAAGTACATTTAAAGTAAAATTTGACTGCATTTAATGTTCACACCAAGTAGTTCAGTCGACATAATCATCTACTTAATCTTATACCAATCTTACACTATAATCTTAGCTAACATGACCTTAGAGAACATTAAGTCGAAAAGGAAGGCTCTTCACAGACGTTGGAAGAGAAATTAATGAATGTAAATAAAGAGTATGCGTAAACAGTAGTAACAGTAGACCTGTGAATCAGAAACCCCAATGGCCCAATATTTCTAGAATAAGTTTCTAGAATTTCAAAACAGAGGTTAACTAATGTTGATGTAAATTTATGTGAAAATGAGTGGCTTTTTCGGGACAGCGGAGGCTTCCTGGGGACGCAGAGGAGACAAAGCGACTCGACTTGGGCCCATCACTCCGAAGAGCCCATGAAAAAGGCGGGTAGCAACATTCGCTCTCTCAACGAATATCAACACACATGCACAGAAACAAACACCCGTCCCGTTCTCTTCGTTTTAATAGTTTTAATCATCAATTAATTAACACCACCAGCACCATCGATATTTAATTAGTCGCCACAAGCACAATTCACCCCTGCAATTGTGTCATCCTTCGTTTTATTTTGGACAAACGTTGTTTACTGGCAACCTCGTGCACCAAATTATTGTTTACACTTTTGCCATTTGTCAATTTGCTTGGACTTCAGAACTGGTTGCAATTTCAATCGATTTGGTCAACATTTAGATAACTTGGTTTAAGGTTTCTCTGTGAGGTTGAGTGGGACTTGTTTGTGGTGGTTTAAGTGTAAAACGCAAATGGGTGTGGTGATTTGTGTGGAAATAAGTGGGGATAATGGACAATGAACAAGAAGGAGTTCCAGAGGTTCCGGACTCATCTCAAGATGTAGATTCAGAAGTGGACTTGGACGAAGATAGAAATTCCGACGGATCAGAACTACGCTCAGAATTTGATTCAGAAAACTCGCAGAATTATCCCGACCACGACTATTTCGTTTATCAGGACGATTCTGAACTTGACTCGCAAGATTTATATTATCTAGAGTAAGCTGGTTTCATTTTTAGTTTAGTTTCGCAGATAATAATTAAAACTAATATTGGTGATTTGTACATGTCATTGTTTGTTGTGTGTTTGATATTCGCAGAGGATCGATGTCGTACGATGAAGACGAAGTTGTGGTGTTGGGATCGGAGACGGACGAAGACGAGGAAGTTATTCTGGAAGAAGAGGAAGGTGAAGGGGGCGAAAATTCCAGTGATTCTGACGACGACGACGAGGGGGTTCAAGAGGTGGGGGCGCGGGGTGAAGAGTTGGCAAATGAATCAGAAGTCCAGAGACAAGTCATGGAGTCCGCGATGCGTGCAGCGATTAGCAGGGCAATGGTTCTCCATCCGCAATTTGGAGGAGGATTTCTGCCCCCTGGCCTGGATGTGTCCCCACCTGCAGATGTAATTAGCAATCCTAACAGAGAAACTGGGGCTGTGGTCGTTGCTGCTGGTAGCAGTAGGACTCGTCCAGCTGAAGTTGAAGATGCAGAAGAACCTAAATCTCCTCCGGAAAAGAAGGCCAGACTTGGTAAGTGGCACGGAATGAGCCTTGAATATCTCTTTAGAAGATAGCTTTGTAGCTTTGACGAGCATCACTGAATGGTTGTTTGCGATATTGTGCATTTTTCCAGATTCAGGTCCAGAAAATGTGTTTTCATCCAGTCAAAACGATGGAGACGGATGCTTAATTTGTTCCGAGAATTTCGCAAGTTGTGGTACCCATATGCTGTGTTGTCTTAAGTGTGGTCATATGTTTGGAAAAAGTTGTATCGAGAAATGGCTGGTGGTTGGTAAGCACAAGACTTGTCCTGTTTGTGTGTCAAAAGCATCCAAAAAAGACATTCGAGTGTTGTATACAACTCAGCGAGTTGCTGTGACTGATACCTCGGAACTTGAAGACTTAAGGAGTAAATTGAAAACAGGGGAAGTGGAACGAAGTAAAATTCAACTAGAGTAAGTTAACATTAGCGTCAGCTGCACGATTCAAATAGTGTTGATTGTGTTTTACAATGTACCGTATTATATAATTTATCTATATTTCAGAAATGCAATACTGAGGACAAAACTTGAAAGCAGTCAAATGGAGATTTCGAGATTGAAAACCAATATTGCCACCTTAAATGACGTCTCAACGAAGACTGCAACAGCAAATACTCAAGTCATTCCAGCTGTCGTACATTCTGAACCAGTTCCATCTACTTCACGAGGAATACCAGGAAGGAAAAGTTGTAGGTTTCAGTTATGCAAACAGTTTGAAATCAGAGAAGGTGCCTGTCGTGTTGGAACATTTAATGAAGAACTGAACATGCTTGTTGTCTCTCATGAAATTAAGAATTCGCTTTACCCTGGTAAGTAATTGTACGATTATAAATCGTTATCTGATTTCATGAAAGTTTATTTAATTTCACTATCTACTTTGGGACATTTCAGCTGGCTGTGGGGCCATAAAGCAATTTAACTTGCTGGATATGAGACCTTCTGTATCCCTTCCAATCCATCAAAAGCAGATCAGGGATATGGCTTTCAGTCTTTGTCAAACCAATATCTTGTTGACAGTGTCGTTGGACAAGAAAGCGGTTTTGTTTAATTGTAGTGGGAACGTACCTGTACAAACTTTCCAAACTGAATGTCCTTTATGGTCGTGCTGTTGGGATGAAGTCAATCAATTTATATTTTACGTTGGAACGCACAATGGCCAAATTATTTCTTTCGATATTCGTGCTCCTTCGGAGCCGGTTGCAACTTTTTCGGTTCCAAGTGGAGATTCTAGTCCAGTGTGTAGACTTAAATATGTCTCTCCTGCATATCAGTCAAAGTAAGAACCAATTTCATTTGATTTTGACTTGCTTCCGGGCGTTTACTATTGTTGTGTTTTCTTTGTAGTTCATTTCGTATGACTGGATTGATAATTCAGAAATTGAACTCAGTTTGGTTCTGTGAGTTAACTGGAAGTGGACAACGGCAGGAGCAAAAGTTTCATCAGCTACCCTTGGAAGGTCCTTTCGTAAATGTAGACTTCGAACCCGTATCGAGGCATATTTTGGTGTCAACAAGACCTTCGTCCCGAACTCAAAGCAATAACTGTACCCATTACGTGTGCAATCTTGTTCAGGTGTACTCGGATGCCGTAGAAGGAAACGTAGTATCTGCCAACATCATAAGAACTTACCAGGTATCTCGCCGTCTCTGAACTATGAAACATGCTTGAAAAAGAAACGCAATATATATATTTGTACTAACTTAACTTTTTGTTAAATTTCAGGGTGGGTCTAGAGGAGCGCAAAAAATGTGCCGATCTGTTATATTTTCTCCCGATCAGGGCTACGTGTATGCGTGCGCGAACGGATCTATGAATAATGCTGTCAAAATGTGGGATATTTCATTATCGGAGTCAGACTGCAAGTTAATAGCACCTGTACCAGACGTTATTGTTGATTTTGTCCGTGGAAGAGTAAACCACAAACATTTCATGTCTCTTATCTCCGAAAAAGGAGTAAGTATTTTTGAAGAAAATTTTGAGTAAATCAGGCAGTATAGGTAACGAATACGATTACGAAAGAAATGACTAAGACTGGACTTCCTAATTTAAAACTTTATGGCTACTTAGACTAGAGTTTTTATTGACTTCGGCTCATTTCGAAAAGGACTGTACTTACGCTATGATATTATCAAAGCATATAGTGTAATCATGTTATCACCAGATCAAAATTGACTCCTTGATTTCTCAATATATTACGGATGTGATAATAATATACTTTCATTATATCGTACCTAGAAATCTAGATGTATGTTAATTTTGTGCGCAAATTACAGAAAATGCTGTTAATAAAATTGACCATTAAACTGAGAAAGCCAATGCCGATGATGATAAATCTTTCATTAAATACAACCAAAGACCAAAATGAGAATTAATACGTAACAGCAAAATGGTGTCTAATTGTTTTTCACTTGACTTTATTATTCAAATGGGAATTGATTCAGCTTTGCTAGTTGTGTTTTATAATTTGTACAACTCCATTCTTTCAGGTTTCATTATTACAGGTAACTTTAACTTATCATCACATTTCCTTATCTACACACAGATAGATTCTTTTCTTCCGCCATCACTTGTTAAGAACTAGATGAGTCGTCATTATCATCTACATGAGGATCATCATTACTTTTAGCAACCAGCCGTTGAACCAAGGAGAGGCAAAAGGAGACTTGACAATCGTCTTCTATAGTATTATACTCCCCATCTTCAATTCCATCGTCATCAGAATTTCTCCTGGAAGGTGCAGGACTAGATTGGGAATCGAATTCGCTTCCACATTCACTACTAGCGTCACTACTGGCCGCAGACAGAAACTTGGATCCTCCAGGAAGCGTAGCTAAAAGACGGTTAAGGGCATCACTAGGACATGGGATTCCTGGAAGAATATCACATTAATTTGTGTTTATGGTCCGTTACTAATGTGAATGTGGGCAGATTACTTTGCAAAACAAGTTAATCGATCAACTTTAATACACACGGACACAGTCACCTACCTAATCTCTCATAAGCCTTTCGCACATCATCCGCTGAAGGAACAGACTGTTCTTCATAAGAATTTGGCACACCAACTCTGCTACATCCAAGAGTCTCATCGATCATTTCTTGGAAAGATGCGACTGCAGACGCTTCCATGTCCTCATTGCCCCCACAGTTTCGCAGTATCAATCTCTGTTGTTGTGGATTGTGAACATGCTCGCTGCTGCTATTACTTCTGTGTCCCATTAACACACAATTCTCTCGAGGAGGTAGAAACCCATCAGAAATTCGGCACTGGCAGTTTCTCGTAGAGAAGGTTTCTGGGAGATCAGAGGAATGACCACCCCCACAGCAGATCCTAACCTTAGAGAGACTTGGACATGGGAGGCAGTCGTGAATCTTTCTCTTGGCTTTGTCATCTCTGGTCAAAGTCATGGTCATCAAGAGTGGTGGTGGTGTAGACTGTTCATCATAGTAATGGCTCATTACTGGTTGCACTTGTCTGTTGATGCTACTGCTACCCTGATTAGCATGTACATGGGAATGTCGCTGATGTTGCGATTGGAATTGCAAATTACTTGGCAAATGTGCCATAAGCTTGTGATAAGCTGGGCGGTGATAACGAGAGGATTGCCGCATTTGTTGCAGCATCAATTGTTGTTGCACCTGTTGGTTGTACAAGTGGTTGGCCTGCAACAATGATGAGGACTTCTCATGGCACGTGTGATGAGATCTACCACGACCACCTTCTTCGAGGAATGTTGAAGACGAACCCGTTGTTGCTGTTGCTGCTGTTGTAGCATTGCTATTCGACTCTTCTTCATAATGGTTTATTGGCTCATTATTAGATTCATTTCCACAATCGGAATTATGAAGCTGGTTGTCCACCACATTTCCACTTCCTTGTCCCATTGTCCTGTGTGGTAATCGGCCTTGGCCCTGACCATAACCTTGAGATAAACTGGTGGTTGACTGACCTGATGAATCGTCCAGATGGCTTTCTTCGCTCGTGTTATCTTTCGCTGAAGAAGAAGATGCTGAAGAAGCTGCTGCTTCTTTCGCGACTTGCATTTGTGCCCATTTAAGTCGGACTATATGGCACACAGGACACTCCATCACTCTACACGCCTTCCAATGTGCCAATATCTTTTGAGAAGAAGAACAATGCCGGAATGAACATGAGAGACCAACTTCACACGCTTTCAAATGGACCCACACCCCTCTCATCATTTGGCAGTTTGGGACCACACACTGAAACCAAAAATTTAACAATATTATTATGTAATAGTAATAATGCATAATGTATCATTCATAAAATAACACGGATTGAGTGAAAGGATGAAAGCTTGTACGACTGTTCGACATGAAGTGTGCAATACGAGGAAATAATTTCATGCTTGAATTTGGCCATCGGGGTATTCTCAGTGTAATAACTCATAAACTCTCCACATTAATATTTAATTGAGGATACACTGTTTAGTTAAAGGTTTTGCCTTATATCCGTATTAGTTAAATGAGGCCATGTGAGACTCATCACTATCATCATCGCTTCAGGTAAACTGAATCAAAAACGACTACATTTCTAAAGTGCTGTAACTCTAAACACAAATTCAGATTTGCTCATAGTGAATTTAGGGAATAAACTTGACACGTTTCCGTTAAACAAGGAAGAAGACTAGGGCCATTTGTTTAGTAGGTAGTGTGTGTAGTCACTCACATGCGTACCTATGTTTTATCATGACATGTGAAATCCGTTGGATTTTGGGTAGTAACAGTAAGCGACAGAAATGAAATAAAGAGTAAAGGCCATACCCTTGGACGCTCTTCCGGTGACGATACGCCATCCTTCTTGAGACATGCATGAGAGTGCAGCAACAAAACTAACTGCTTCTGGACAAGTTTGCAATGAGTATCTGCATCGGCAACAGATTTTGCAGGGGAGGTTGGATCTGGGGACTTTTCATCTTCTTTGGTTGAAGTCTCAGGGCTCACTTTAACCTCCACAGACACTTCAGAGATCGGGGAGACTTCAGGGATATTCAGTGTTGAGTTTGAATTCACACTGATATTTGGTGGAGATTCAGGACTTTGCTGAACTCTCACTCTCATCGTGAACCTCTTGAGGGGCTTTAATACAAGTTGATGAGGAGGAGTTCAGAGAGCTCAGAAGGTGAGCTTGTCGAAATCTTCCGGACTGCTGATGTTGTATGTTTCCCCTACAACCCACCTGGGAACAAAGTAATCACAGGGAAATTTATTAGTCATGCAAACTAAATTATTATGAGAGAAAGAAGGTCAACTCTCCGTTTGCGAAAATTGGGTGAATTTTAACAACAATATTGCCAATTACGAACTGCAAGCTACACGGATTAATTAGTCAAGTGGAATATGCCTGGGCATGCATGTCTGTGTCTATACTCTCTATACTCGGTCGAGTTTGTCATGCAGCAGTCAGGAAATGAGTTCTGAATTTAATGGAATCTGGAACTCGTGAACAATACGGGATATTTGCATAGCTGGAGCTTTTCACTCTCTCTCTGCACTCCAGTAAAGTTTTTGTAAACTAACGAAACTAACCTTCTATTCGGTACTCTGCACTCTGCATATGTTTACGTAGCCAACTTCAAAGTAGTTCACTCGAATTAGCTAATAATTAATGTGTATTTCCTTGTTGCTGATGATGACATTTTAATATTAGATTCGCATTGGACAACAGAAAAGACTCCTCTAGGAAAAACAGTATTTAATAATGATATGCTAAGCTTCTATATAATTCTGTAAGTAAATCCAAGGACCTCTGCAATTTCGGCCGTTTGCGAACCTAAATATTTGCGGACCTAGTCTTTACTTGAGGTAAATATAAATTATCTTGCTAAAAAAAGAAACCCACTAAACTCTTCTGCAACCGACTTACTGTTAAATCCTCCACGTTTAACACCTCTCTACTTCTTCCTCCTTCAATAGCCAAAACTTAAACAATTCTCAGTCTTAAATGTTGAGTGTTCGTCACATTCTAAATTCTAAACGCACAGCCTTCCGCAGTAGACCACCAATGCAAATACGTTTGACTTTTAAGATACCTTGCTGAAACTTTTATCTTCCTGTTTGACAAAAAGTAGTAAACATTTCCCTGGAAGTTGCCTAACATTTTAGCATACATGAATAATTGCAAGATACACGATAAGAACATGACAGGCAAAAGGGGTCCAAGTCCAAGTGCAGAAATAAGACCAAATACAATCTTTTAACATTTGCTGCGGTAACTCACTCCTTAAAGAACATTAATGCTCGGTAGTTTTATTCCGCTGTGCACAATATGAATGTACAGTTCCCCGTACAGTATCAATGTAGAACAGCAGAGTAGAGAATCGCATAAAAATTTTAGAACTTGAGACGAGATTCTTGCCCTGATTCTTTAAAGCTTCACTCGAGGTGACTTCCTGGTTGTAATTCCAAGAACTTTTTCGAAATCAGTTTGATACGAAATTCCGCTTGTGTAGAATATTTCACCTTTAAAGTTTCACCTAGTTTATACGTATATTATGATCCATTTCTGAACAAAAGATTCAATCACTTTTCCTCTACCACCTTAATAATAAATATGCTTCCTTACAAGTGACAAAATTTCCTTATACAATATTCACAAAACTTGGTAGTAGCCACCTCAGCTTAATCAAAACATCTACCCGAATTTAAAAACAACCTACCTCCATATCCCACGACTTAGTTGGGCCACGAAATAATTGGAATTTAAAACCCGGAAGCTTTTACACAATGAGACTTACACACAGAGACGCAAGCAGACATGCAAAAACACTGCGAGTGGTTTAAAATGAATGGATTATTAATGGATGGAATGTAAAAGCTGGCTGAACTTACATAGAGTAACGTGAGTTGGACTGGAATTCAGCAGTTTTATCCTTCTCGCATTCTCCTGGACTCCATGATTATATTTCACACTACCAGACCAGAACTCTTGTTATTAATCACTGAGATCTCCAATACTTTCGTGTGGTTATGAACAAATGAGCACAATAAGCACCATACTAACACGTCTACGGTTTCACTTGCTGATTCCGGAGTACTGGAGAAATCCCACACAATAAGGATGATTATTGTAAAAACTGTTTAACTTAATGAGATGCAGAGGCATTCATCTTCATGCAAACTGCAAACAGGTGGCTTCGTACTGAAGATGAGTCTCTCCAGTGACGATAAATGTTTAACTAGGGCAGTAGATCTGGAGTGATGAGGATGATGATGATTTACACAATTGACAAACACAGAGAGAATGCTCTACTTGGAAGCGTATCTATCGACGAGACTGGGGTAGTCAACAGCAGTTCCAGACTACACAGAGTACACACACATGTCATCAATCAAGTCTCTCTCCTAGATTAACTCCACTCTAGCTCACCACCTACTTCCTTATATTGCAAAAACTACACACAAAGCATGTAATGTCTGTATAGCTTCTTCTGGTCTACTTTTCTGTGTGCGTGGGCTACAGAAACCGACCAAAAAGTCCGAGAAACTGGGTTCCCTACAATACTAGGCTACCCGGAGAGTCCCGATTCAACTGGGAAGAAGAAGAACACATCCCTAAATCCATTGATTGCAAAGAAAGACGCACAGACAGACACACTGAACCAACTTACTTTTCTGCAGACTGCACCTTGTCTCCCAAAACAAGCTTATTCTCTGAAACTCAGAGGAAACTTGTGAATCTTGTCTCGCATTGATTGTGAGGACAAATGATGAACATTTCCACTCCCTGCACAACCATCTAAAATCTAAAGCTCTCCTCTACTGATACTGAGAGTGCCGTATTCTTCCAAAGGGCACAGTGGGAATCAGACCACAAAGGCATATTGAAATTCGCAAAGGCAGCAAGACTTCGAAAATACTAGGCCAATGTTACGTGTAAACCGACACAACACTTGCATACTAGAGATAAGATGCAGTAAGTAATAAGAGCAAGTACAGATGAGTATGTACAGTAAGTTCACACGGAAATTACTTAATAATGACGAATTTTGCACACAGCTAAGAACCACCCCATCCATTCACTCTATCCCATCCTTAGTCATAAAAAGTAGGCGTACAAAAAGTAGTTTTTCGCAGTGTGTGTGTGTGCATATGTGTGTACTATGAGATAATACTCATTAACGCAAAATTTTGTGCAAAGATGAAGAAGGAATGAGGTAGTAGTATTTTGTAGTATGCATCGTAAGTACAGAGTTAAAGCAAACTCTTTGCAAATACATAGAGTTTAGCCCAACCAGGATAGCTGCACTTAATGTGACTCTTCATTCCTGTGTAGCAGTTTGTGTAATACACCTCTATACAAAACAGTGTGGTGCAATAATCCTCTCTCTCTCGTGCAATCGCTCATCTTGCTTAACCTTTACACACATTTCCAAATCCAATTTTAAATTAATGATGGCACATATTCCTCATACCTTTGTCGAGTCTACCCTTCCTGTATTTAATTTAATACTTGATTCATATATGAGCTTCTTTGTTAAATGCGGACAAGATGCGTTGAATTGCCCAAACTTCCAATTAACTTTTAGTCACACTTTTATATGGTTGCCTACTGCCTACCTCAAGCTTAAATACGTACAAAACTTGCGATTATTTATGAATAGATTTCCGTGTATGTGTATCAAGTTAATTGCCTGAAAAGCAGGTGTATCCCATGTAACGCAAGAAGGTACGGGAGAAGTAAGGAAAGGTGTGTGTAGACTTAATCCTTGTTAGGATACAATCACAGACTTATTATCTCACTATTTAGGCAGTTGGTAAAAGAAACTAATAAAATGCGAGATGATCGCTTATTTCATCCATTAAAGTTTGTTTCAAGTGTTTAATTTGCAACACACGGAAGACAAAGTCGTGTCGCAGCATTCTCTACACTCACAATCCTCTCTCCGTGTTTTTTTTTGCTCATGCAAAACAGTCGAGAATCGACCAGAGTGTCTGCAACATTTCATCCATTTGCTAACTCATTCATTATTACGATATGAACTTTATTACACGACGATGGAGACCAATTTACTACTCAGTATCGTTTGTTGTGTTACACACGGTAGTTGAAGGAGTAATCGGTTGAACATAACGAGCTTGATGAGAAGCTTTCGCAAAATTTGGTGCAATGCAAATAACGCCTCAAATGAAAAATGCAATATAGGAAAGGATTGGAAGTTTGTGTACACACAGTGAGCACAGACTGATCGCAGACATTTTGCAAAAAGCCGTTATTGTGCCAATACCTATAGGAAAAATTGCATGCGACAGATTTTTTACATTCTTATTGTATCAGAGAAGAAGAGTTTGCATTGATTGCGAATACACCTCATTTGTTGTATAGTCGTATTATTAGAACAGCTTGCAGACATATTGCATGCAAACTTCCTATTTTAGGATGGTAATGTTGATGTATCTTGTGAAAGATTTAATTTATTGTAAGCCAGGGTTTACACACACATCTCTCTCAATGATTTAAGGCTTGACAATGCAAGGAAGAGATTTGCCGTATGCAGTAAAATGAATGACAAATTATGTACACACTCTGCTTTACAATTCGTTGTGAATTGATGGAGTTATGCAATGCAATTATTTAAATAGCTTTCATTGCGTGCATTAATTTGCATAATTTTGTAAGTGCATTCTACCTCCGCCTAGTTATCCTTTTTGAGAAGAGTGACGATAAAGTCATGTGTACAAGTAATTCTGTCTCTGTCACAATCAAATACAAGAAGTTGCATTACAATAATTATTTCTTCGTGTGTATATACATATGAATACACACGACATATCCTGAAGTAAGTAGAAGCGTGGGAATGATTTCTTAAATTGACGCACTGTCTAGCTTACTATGACGGCTGTCCCAACTCCCAACACTGCGTCTGACTTTCTAAATACAGACATATCATTAAGGCATGAGGAAAAGCAGTGTAAAAATTATCTGCATTGTTCTCCAGTAATGAATTCTTAGGTTAGTCCATTATTTCTTGGGGTTAATATTGTATTAGAAAGCCAGCCTTGACAAGATGATAGATGATTGGAGCAGATAAGCCTAGCCTGACTGATATGGTAATCTATGAGAACCATACAAAATCATTAAGTCATATTTAAGAACCATATTTTATGGTCAAATGATCATTGTAGTCATTAATTCAATAAAGTAGCTCGATTTAATTACAAATACAAATCTCCAAAATCCAACTTGAACAATATTGATCATGCACAAATGCAATGCAATTTATGATGATACTATTTCAACTAGTTCAGTAAATGTTTTCATTCCATTTACCATAATTTTTAGTGCCAATCGTTTGAATTTTAACAGCCATATTAATGGAACCATATTAAATTGTGAGCACACATTAGGTGTGTACAGGATTTAATTCGTTCTTCGATTATCTCCTTGAACAGTATAATAAAACAACAGTGCCTTATAATTGTAATATCACAAAATAGATACCAAAATAAATATAGTTTGAGAGGTATAAGGCCATAAGATCAGAACACATTTCTCAAGGAGAGAAATTACGTAACAATAATCATGATTCATCAACTAAGCCAATCCTTCTTTCTTTGAGGAAGGTTAAGAAAAGCGAGAGACGAAAGACAAACATTCGCAAACTAAATTAACCGAGGTTAAATACGACATCATTTGAGATACATTATTATAGCCTATTTGAGTATTCAGCTCCCTTATTGAAAGTGTTTGTATTGAGCTTTGAAAACTGGTCGGCAAATGGCACAGTGAGATTTCTTGGCACAGGATTTCCAGTGACGGATGATTTGACGTGTGGCGTGACAATGTGAAACTTGACAGTTAGCAGGTTCATAGCATTCTCGAACATGGTCTAGGCACAATTTGGTCTTAGCACAGAAAGGAAGTTCGCACTGTAATCAAACAAATCAAGGAATCGATTAGTTACACGTCTCAGAAATGGTTTTATGTCCCCCGGTTCACTGTTCCTTAAACTATATGATCGACTTTCTTAGAGCGTTACAGCCCTAAGCAGTTAATCAAGGCGTAAGAACCGACTTTTTCTAGTACAGAGTTGTAAGTTGTACAGTTACAAATGCTTTTCAAAGAAAGTAATTACCTTTGAGACTCCCTTGGAGGAATCGCAATCGCTGTCGGAATCATCCGAGGAGGATGCGGATGCGATCCATTCCTTCTTTTGGCAGGTGTGGGCATGAAGAATGAGCACAAGCTGCTGTTGAATGATCTTCTGGGCAGTTTCGAATCCGATTTCAGGCACTTCAAGAATAGTATCCATTTTAATGAAGGTTTAAGGAACTTCTCGTGGGAAGATTGACAAAAAGGAAAATGTCGGAACTTGGCAAAGCTTGGTAAGCTGTAGAGAGTTGAATGTCAAGTGTTGGGAAATAAGCCGAGGTGGTTCGCTTATATAGGATGAGGTAGAGAATCATCCGTAGGAAGTGTGATCGGGTGGTGTTTCGATGATGCAATTCATTCCTTTGGTCATGATACTTATGAGTGGAACAGCCGAGCTATCGTAATTGCTTTGGGGAATGCCCTTTGGATTTTTATCCTCCTTCTCAGCACAGCTACTAACATTACTAGCAGTCATGTTCCAATTTCCAATTAAACCTCACTTTACCACGTTCTGATGAGCCCATCAAGCTATACTCTCATACTGGTTTTATGCGAAGTAATCCAATGTACCACAAGTCCATCGCCTGATCACTCGCACAGACCACTTTTCATTCATTTTCCCACACTACGACGTAAATATTTAGATTGCAACCTTCCACATACATTAAACAATCATCTCTGTGCACTCGATTCCTCGACTTTGAGAAAGGGTAAGGCTTTCATGGTATGTGGATGGACATCTTCATTTCTTAAAGACGTCAGCTATTTTTATACCCGTTCCTTATTACATAATCAAACAGAACCAAATCACACTTCAATCATGCAGTGAGCAGTTTTCAAAAGAAGTGCTTGCATAATATTTCAAGTTGGGGAAAGCCTCTCATAATCCCTGATTAACATCATCCAGACGATTTCTTCACCTTTTTCTCACGAAAAGACCTCATGATGACGCGAACAGGATGGATTTACATTGGCTTGTTAGCTGTATGCAAATAAATGAAGGATGGATGGACGTATCTCCATTGTTTTTGCCATATCCTATTACTCCTTGAGCTTCTCATATCAGGCCATCATTACAATTGTTGGAATTAATGCCCTGTTGAGTACTTCTTAATGACTAGATATGTAACGAACATGTGAAGCAAAGAATACGAAGGTGGTTCCAATGACGCTGCGTGTTTTACCTCTGAAACCTCTGGTCTTGCCTGGTGGTTCGACTGACGTATTCCTGATGGGAAAACTTTGCTTTTTATCCCGTTTAATTTCGATTTTCACATCCTCCAATCCAACAATAATAAAATCGGGAATTACCTACGCGGTGTTGTGAATTTTATGCTTGCTTTCAACCTTGCAAAATGAGTTCGTAAACTATCTTTCGTATATTATAACTTTTTTAACTTTTCAATGAATTCATATCTTAATCCACGAAGGTATTCTAATTGGCCATTAAAATATTTTTAGAGTGATTGATGACACTAGTGCTGATAAAATGAGAAACAAGCGTATCAAAATTCTAATCGTAAATTCAACATTTACAGAACATATTATTAAAAGCTACACTTGAGTTAAGTAGTTCGCAAATAAAATTAGCATATGAATTGGGCACACGTATTGTTTCAATTGCAACTACTGAAGGTATTTAAACTACTCCGACATCAGCATTTAATTAAAGCTCAAAGCTCAAAACCAACAAATTGGTTCTCACTCAAAATTGAGTTGATATTTCAATTTTATTGCTTTATTACACACATCATTTTTTCAAGTCAAGCTGTAAATTCGCATATGAATCAAAAATTTACAAAATGCAAATATCTTTTACATAATAGCGAAGCGCAATACAGTGTGTGAAAATGTCGAAAGTGCTTTCGAAAGAGGAAGCAACAACTTACAGTTATTGCATACATGAAGCCTCTAATCAAACCTATAAACAAGTTCACAGGCTTAAATACCAATCAAGAATTTAAATAATTTAATCATGTCATTGCTACACAGATTGATAATGACTAATGACGAAATTCGACAATGCTAAGAACAGAAATATTCGTATCATCATCACAAAGCCACACCAAAGAAGGGAACAAAGACAAAGTTTTGAGAGACTAGATGCTGCGAATGTATCCCCTTCCCTTTTTGCCGCTCGTTGTTCAAAATTGCACCAGAAGAGAGAGAAAAAAAACAGCCCACAATAGGGCTCGGTAAAGTTATCCACCCGACAGTTGAAAGTTATCCACCCGACAGCTATCTGGTGGATACCGTTTCGTGCATCCGACAGATCGGAAAGTAATCCACCAGACAGATGAGAAAATCATCCACCCGACAAATTAGAAAGTTATCCACCAGACGGCCAGAAGAGACCGACCGCCTGACCGTTATCACACAGACAAAGGAGAAAGTTAAAAGCATGGTCAGCAATGTTCAAATCTTTTTAAAAAAATTAAAAAAATTGTAACTATTTTTTGGATATTTCGCAAACATAGTCACTTATTGTCCAATATTTCATGAAAATAGTCACTTATTATTCAATATTTCGCGAAAATAGTTACTAATTGTCCAAAATTTCATGAAAATAGTCACTTATTATTCAATATTTCGCGAAAATAGTTACTAATTGTCCAATACTTCACGAAAATAGTTAATAATTGTCCAATATTTCATTAAAATAGTCACTTTTTGTTCAATATTTCATTAAAATAGTCGCTAATTGTCCAATATTTCACGAAAATAGTCACTAATTGTCCAATATTTCACGAAAATAGTCACTAATTGTCCAATATTCCACGAAAATAGTCACTAATTGTCCAATATTTCACGAAAATAGTCACTAATTGTCCAATATTTCACGAAAATAGTCACTAATTGTCCAATATTTCACAAAAGTAGACTGAATTATTGCTTAATCTTTCGCGAATATAAAATATAAACACTATTTGTTCCAAAAGCCGGACTCTTGCCGCGCTACACCTTTTTAGTCGTTTTCTGACACTTTGCAATACTTCTAGTGTGAAAGTTCTGTGATAATTGCATGGTCTTGAACAAAGTC
>JAQGAC010000242.1:0-32379 GCA_034696585.1 Isotomurus maculatus
GCCCAGCTATATACCCACCAGCTTTTTTCGTTGATTTTGCCACTACTGGGACTCGAGCCTCATGAGAGAGAGACCGAGTACAATCCCGTTCTAGCGTGAGTCCGGGGATGAGACCACTGGACCACGTAGCCGTGGCTCTGTAGCTGCCTAACCGAGAGATTAAATAAGAAGGTTCAAAGACTGCTCTGACATTTAAAGAACCAATCTCGATGTGGTTTCTTGGTATTAGTTAGGAGTCGTTTTTCCACGAAACCGACTATTCGCCAGTATAAAGTCAGCGAGGATGTGTGGCTCCGATTCAATTTCATTTTGCACGTCAAGCGTTTTTAGTGAATTCACTTGCTTCGTCCACACTACAATACATTCTTCTACCTTAACTAATTCCATTTCCCTTCACCACCTTACTTGAGAAAATGCAGTCAAGATTCCTAATTATTTTATTGGTTGTATCTTTTTCGTCTCTGATATTTGGTAAGGCGTGACTGTTTCTCCATTTTCAGAGCGTAAAACTTAAACACATTTATTTTTCAGAATTTGCGGACGCGGATCGCTGCTATTGGAGTCCATGTCAATCGAAATTCTTAAGAAACTATCCATGCGGTGGGAGTTCGGTGGGGAATATAAAAAGGTCTTGTGGTTATCAGTTAGAAGAAACACTATGCTGTTAAAGAAGCTGACATTCCCACTGAAACATCCTACAAATGTAGTCGAATGTGTTTCACCGAAATCATGCATTTAATTGGAAATAAGATCTAACGGAATAAAATATTGAATGTAAACCGACTGTGTTACAAACAAATCAGATTTTCATTCGCCTTAATAATTGATAAGTGGCACTGTTGTTGACAAGCACATAATTTATATTTTTATGAATATTGAATGCAAGTAAAATTGCCATTATTTCCTTCCCCTGTATATTCCTTCAAAGACAGGATGAGTTGGAAGAGTTTGATGAGTTCATCGGTCTGAAAAAGGAATAGAATTATAACCATCAAATGAGTGCATTACACTTTTATAAACCGGTTTTAAGACCTACTAAATGGGTTGGATCAGAAGTCCTTTTCCAAGAATATACGTTTTGCAGGTAGAACTTAGCAGAGTATGTATTAATTTACATCCATGCATATTGTTAGATACATTTGAACCTTTGGCTATCCTTTTTCGATAACATTTTCCAAGAAAAGAATATAAATTCAACTTTTGATATGTTGCCAAACAACTCTCTCAACAACTTTAAGCAAAATAGACATTTTAATGATTTTGGCACAATCGTGATGTCTCTATTTAAACAAGTTGGCTAATTACCAGGAAATCTCCAGCAATCACGCCACACACACGACTTTCCTTCCTCGCCTGCAACTCGGAGTTATTCCGTCCAACGGAGAAACTCTCTCAGTTGCTTCTTGAATCTAGTACTGTCTGTGTCTGTCTCTCGTAGATTTTTAAACTTTAATTATTTTAATTCCTGGAAACGATATTCTCAATGTATTTATATGAAATGAATGATTTGGAGTGTCGGAACCATTTCTAATCAATAACAGAAGACGATAAAAAAGTCAGTCACAACTTAACGAAAAACAATACAAAGCTTAGCAGCACAGGTATGGGATGGGTGACATGCTGTTAAAAAACTGCCTATTAGTCTTATTACGATTAATCAATAATTTTTTAAATCTCGAGGAAAGCAGTTGGCATTTATCACCATTGCAAAATGATACATATTGAATTACGGCATTATGATTTTTGTTGTCTCACCAATTTGTGCAGGAATATAATGTTAGCAGCACCTATGGTTTAAATTTAAATGATTCGACCCTATGCAATTTTTCATTATCTACTTGACTTGCACAATACCTCACTACAGATTGGTCTGCACTTGATGCACAAAACGTAGATAAACTATTAAGATGAGGATATCAAGAGGCAATGTGAGAATCAGTGAGCCCTGAGTGCTCCACACAATTTATTTTGGTCAATTTGCATTTGTTTTGCAACTGGAAAATGTCTAATTCTCACGCCCTGTGAACTACTGTACGCCTCGTTGCTTTATATACTTTTATTATAGATGTTACTACAAGCCTTGTTTATTTTATTGAAATGCAATGCAGAGTTTGCGCATCTATCTGTTTATGATTGACTTTAATAAAATGCTCCTCAATAAATAAATTGTGTCTCTAATCTTATGTGTTTGCTATTGACTGTAAGACTACATGTTAAGTACAAAGTTCACCAGTAGACTTTCCGTTTAGAACACCAGGCTTAGCATGAACGCATGATGTCATCCAACTTACTTTATACTGAGGGCCTTCATCCCTCTTCTTACGAAGTTAACATTGCAAGTATTTCAATCAAAATTGCGTGGGAACCATTAAGTCCAATGCGTTAAAATTGGATATGCGAAGGTTCAGCTTATTTGAAATATTCTGAAAAAGGTTATTTACGAATCAAGATCAATGTCCCAGGGTCAGCGGGTGTTACTATGTTATTAGGGGACAAATCTGACTACAATCTCAGAACATAGCTATTGTAATTGATTTTATTGTATCCCTACACTAGTTTAATCACCCTTGGGCTTTTTTATCAACTAACTAACTACACTATCTCATTAAATGATAAATAGGAAAATTGTGTTCTTTGTCTTGATCATGCTGAAAGTAAAGTTTAATTTGAATTCACTGTGTAATGCAAGAAACACCAATAAACGCAAACACTTGATTGTTTTTTAATGTCTCTGCGATATAAATTTTAATCCAAAAGAGAAATTCCCCAGAGAACATTTACGTCACAATTTTCCGAATGATAAACCATTGGGTTTTTTTGTTTGCAAGCAATTAAGGAGAAGTTTGTTGATTAAAAGTCACGAATACAGGAATAAAATGAGAATACTCATGAACTCAACCAGAAGTCCAGGCAGACTGAAAACCCCAGTATTTTGAAATATTTTGTCCTACAGAAAACAATCTGAAATCATGAATTCGTTCGGGGGAGTAATTCGTCTTTGTTTTTTGGCGATCTTTATGCTGGCTGCGTTAGTGTCGGCTAGTGAGCTATTAATTCAAAGGACCATACCTATTCAACTAATTGTAAATGACATTTCGTCATTCTTAATTTACATTCCTTGCCGCAGCCCATCCAGGGGGACTGGACGCTGAGGAGCCAAGCGACCACGCAGCAAGTGTAGCTCGTGAAACACGTGGAGGCGGCTGGTGGCCTGAATAAGGTACAATTGGTTAGCCAATTGATATAGACGAGTAAAAGACAACGAAGAAGGGAAGTATCCTGAAGCAGTTAAAAAAATTCCAATACTTAGTTCTGGTTTAGTTTCCCATTAACACCATACTTCTAATAAATTGACGTTTGGGTTTTTTTCTTGTAAGAATTAAAGAGCAGCCCGTTATTTTAATAGCATGAACACAACGCTCATGAATACTTAGAAGCTAATGCCTTCTCAATCATTTGTGGATTCCAAATTTAAAATGAGAAACCGTATGTAGTCAAGAAAAACTCATGGTAGTCTGGAATTTCAAATACTTTGAAACAGTTTAACCTGCAAATAATAAGCCAGTATCACGAATTCATTTGGAGGAATCGTGCGTCTTTATTTTTTGACGATTTTTACGTTGGTATTACCCTCATGGAACTCGTTGACAAGTTTTTTTTATTAAACTTTTGATCTCTGTAGCTGCCTAACCGAGAGATTAAATAAGAAGGTTCAAAGACTGCTCTGACATTTAAAGAACCAATCTCGGTGTGCTTTCTTGGTATTAGTTAGGAGTCATTTTTCCACGAAACCGACTCTTCACCAGTATAAAGTCAGCGAGGATGTTTGGCTCCGATTCAATTTCATTTTGCACGTCAAGCGTTTTTGTGAATTCACTTCATTAACACGCTCTGTAAGCCCAATATAACCTGGGCTAAAACTGCGTGGGAACCATTATGTCCAATGCGTTAAAATTGGGTATGCGAAGGTTCAGCTTATTTGAAATATTCTGAAAAAGGTTATTTAAAAATAAAGATCAAGGTCCAAGGAGTGGGTGTTCTTATTTTATTAGAGGACAAATCTGACTACAATCTTAAAACATAGCTTATCAACTAACCAACTGCACTATCTCATTAAATGATGAATATGAAAATTGTGTTCATTGTCTTCATCATGCTGAAACTAAAGTGTAATTTGGTAATTCACTGTTAAATGCTAGAAATATTAATCAACGCAAACACTTAATTGTTTTTTAATGTCTCTGCGATATAAATTTTAATCCAAGTGACAAATTCACACAAAAACATTTACACTAAACTTTCCCGAATGACTTAACGTTCAGGATTTTTTGTTTACAAGCAATTAAGGAGAAGTCTATTTATTCCAAGTCCCAAATACAACGCTCAGGATCATTAAGGTGCTAAACAATTCTTACTTTTTTTTAAATAAGAGTGTGTTAGGGTATAAAAAGGAGAACCCTCACGAAGTCAACCAGAACTCCAAGCAGACTGAAAACTGGAGTATTTTGAAGTAGTTCGTTCTACAAAAGCTAATATGAAATCATGCATTTGTTCGGTGGAATCATTAGTCTTAGTTTGCTGGCGATCTTTATGCTGGCTGCATTTGTGTCGGCTGGTAAGCTATTAGTGTGTTTAAAAAATCAGAAAATCATTATTCGAACTAGACGCCCCTTGGTAGGGTCATTATGCCTATCGCTTCCTTTAGAGAACGGCACTCTAAGGGGATCTTCTACAAGCTCCCTTATCCGTAGGGATCGGCTTACAACTGAAGATACCTACTCCGTACAAACACCGAGCCAAGTAGGATTAGCTAAGACTGTTGGCGGGTACCGGGGTTCGAACCACATACCTGCTAGCCACCAGGCGTAAGCCCTAGCCCCAACACCACAACAGCTTAGCTTTTCATTGCAATTAAATATACCCTGATGGGGAAAAACTGAATGACGTTGTCGTTGTAGTTTCTTGTTATTGTCAATGCACAATCAAAAACTTAAACTGTTGCGTACTTTTTAGGGAATTCCAGGGTACGCACCGATTCATGTGGCTCCCGTTTGTAGTATTGTACTTTTGATTGAACTGTGTTCGGTTCACTGCATTTAAGGAAATAGTTCTTCAATACGAAAAGGGAACTACACTTTAAAAACCAATAAAGAAGTGCCAAGTCTGTAAAAAACCATTATTTTGACATTCTTTAGATGTCCTCTGTATTTTTGATGTCATTATTAATTCAATTTTTCGCTTGAATATCTTCTTCGCATTGATTGTTTCTACGGAGACACCTCCGGTACAATATTTCGTCGTGACTTTATCTAATTAAACGTAATATTAACCCAATCTAATATTATAGTTTCTTGTCAAATAGATACTGCTAATCAGAACTTCATTGTTAGGACAAACACCTGCTGAAGCTTACGATTTGGATAAAATTATAATTTAATAATATAATTTACGATTTCACACAAGGATTTTCACGAATCCCTCTCTGTTCAACTTCTTGTTTCTTTACTTACAATTCACAGGTTCAGACAAATCAGCAGATCACGCCCAAACAGCAATTAACTATTGGATAATAAATATGTACGAAAGGTGCAATTTTCTAATCCGATATTTTCCTATCACTCCTGGGTGATAAAACGATTTTTACCAATACCAAACCAATCATTCCAATCGCTCACTCAGTCTAAAAACACCCCAATAGTGCTAAATATGAAATGTATTCCTTGACCAGCAGTTTCAAATTTAGATCATGCTGTCTGACACTGCTAACCTTTCATTCTTACTATTTCCCATGCAAACATTTCCGATCTTCGATTACTCTCGCTCAATTGACAACACACCAAAACAATCCCCTCTCTTACAATTACCAACACCAATCACTCTTTTTCCTATCACTCTGACAATGGACTAACGTAGTTTGATAATCGAGTTTCTTGAATTCAAGATGTACAGAAGTTGTGGTATCCCTTAACTTAGAAATTGTGAGAATTAGTGTTATTTTAATGGGATCAACTGGAGAGGATTGCTCTCCAGACAAGAAAGAAAAGAACTGGGATTAGTGACTAATTAAAGGATTAGTTTTAAATATTTGAAACCCCCGATGATATCGAGGTAGTTCAAGTCAACCGAGCCCATTGCTGCTGAACAAACATATGAACTCGTCTTTTCATAGCATGCTTATCTGAATTATTTACCCAACGCATGCCAATGTTCTAAATTGACGTCATCACCGATAATAACTTTCGAATCTTAAAGAATTATGAGGGTTAGCCCATTGTCATGTGATGTCCAGTTCACTCAGCAGTCTCAGTCATATATGTGTCCCTATCACTCTTATAATTCCAAATCTGTACACTAATGTTGTGTGCCAGTAATTGTGGATGATTCACAAAAGATCAATATATTTCACCCGACAAGCAATTGCTTATATTAGTTTTTAAAGAGATTCTTATGTAAAAACCAACGTCCTATATGGGCACTTCAGGTTTAAGGAAGTAAAAGATAAAGGTCACCTGTGGAGTAGAGTGAGGAAAGCGAGTGGTGATCTTTTTCAGCCATGCGAGTCTCCCGGAAAATGCAGGTAAACTTAATTCGCCTCAACTTAAATCCTCAGAATCGACTGTGCCATCCCACAATGTTTTGGGAAAAAACACGGTTATCTGCTTGTCAGTAAAGTTAATATTTTTCTGAGGCTCACGGAAGAATCTCAATAGCTTGTGAGGTTGAAACCGGCGAGTCTTGGATGTCGTACATCACTCGAAGTTATGAATTGATTACTTACTTCTAGTTTGATTCCTCCTACAACAGCTAATAATTAAATCTAACATTTTTAAATCAAGAATCGACAGAGAACTTATGAGCATTGGACTAAGCAATTAGAATGTCTAGAATGTTGTAACGTGTTTGTAGGATAGGCCTATCAGTTCATACGGTAGAACCCGTGACCATGGCGAATGACAGGAGTAATGGTAGTATTGCAGCACCTAACCGGATATTAGGGGTCCTGAGATCGCACCTCGGATTGTTCGTTTCTTTTTGACGCTGCACCATACTTTAGATCCCCAATAGTTGATACAACGTATTATTAAATGCACGCAAACATCTTTCCATATAATGAAAAGCGTTACATATTCCCTACATCTTTGTACCTATATCTGTAATTTTCTTATCATAAAGTTGTGCAAGCAACAGCTTCGGGTTTATTTCGAGTAGTGTTTAATTTTGTATAGCCAATCTGTCTACAAGACTTTGCACTTTATGAGCGAGAGTATGTGAAGCTGTGGTACTTCGAGCGATGTGAAAGTTTGAATTGTATGTATATTCCATCACTAAAGAGGAATGAATGCACGCTTCGTGAACGCTGATTGAATGAAACGGACTTCTGTATTGGTCACATATGACTTATGTTTTACAACTGAATTTTAATTCAGAAGACCCGACAATGCTCCCGTCTCTAAATAATTTAAAAATTTGATGATAGTAGCAACTGAAAGGTTTCCAAACAAACATGATTTTTAACCTATTGAAGCTGTTTTGAAATAATTGTAACATTTTCCAACGTTTCTTTTTCCCTTTTTCATTAATAAGGATAAATACATGAAATTATTTATTCTGTTTAATCTGTGAGCTTAACAATGCTCGTTTTAATTCTTAATGTACAAGATTTTCTGCATACGCATATGCTGCTGTGATTTGTTTCACTTCAAACGTTCTCATGTGAATCAGTAAATCTAACTAATAGTATACACACATTGTAATCAATGGAATAATAAAGGTAAATGCTACATTACAGACGTATTGATTTATCTTGGAATTGAGAGTGTATGTTTTGATTTCACTGCACACCTACTAGACTTTCAGCTGCAACATTTTATTAGAATAAATGTCATGGTCAGAATCTAATATCTTCAGACACGGTTAAGGCTAGCTGCAAAAATTTCATTGTTTGATTCCATGTGATTCGTAAATAATAGAAGAATTTAGACCAGATTGGGGTAATTTTGGATATTTAAAAGTCAATGCACAGCGCACAAATTGCTGACCCACGGAAAAGACCTATTTACACCGTTTTTAAATATAAGTGCAAATCTCTTGTACAAGTAGTAAGAAAGAGACCTTCGAAATGAGCTACTACTGATTGTGAGAGATATGGGAGAACATTCTTCTCTGTGCCAACAAATACGCACTCAATCGCAATTCCAATTTTACATTCCGAATGAATGAGTGAACAATCCGCGCAGAATACAGTGTAAATACAATCCATAAGAGGCTGCAAAGGGTCGTTGATTCGTTACTTACAATTCGTGTGTTGCAAGCGAGCAGATCCAATAGCACCACAGTCTGAAAAACTCGTACTTTCCATAGACAACTCTATATGTAGTGATGAAGGAAACATAACATCTAACGTAATTATGAATACCTTATGAGTTTGATACTATAATATTTTACGTTTCTTGCTCCGTCAAGTAGCAACAAAGAGAAAATCATTCTGATTGTTCCTGTTAGGATTGCTAGCATCCAATAGCTTTTGGGTTTGGTCGCAATCTCTGAAATGGAACCATAACAAATCTAACGTAGGAAGAAATGTTTTGTATTGGGTAGGTTATGAAAGTTTACCTTCAGTGAATATTTTATGCAGCAGAATGGGTTCACCTTGTAAGGTGACCAAGACGATTCCATTCAAGACGAACAGAATGCCCACAATCTGAAATCAAAGTTTTGAATGCGTAAATATGATAAGTGCAATACCGATGGATGACTTTTGTCCTTCCGACTTATTTTTAATCCGAAGATTGAAAAGACTATTGAACTTCAATGAATGAAACGGCAATTGGCTAAAGATTACTAGTTTTATTTTAGACTCTAAACAAGTCAGACTTACCAAGTTCACAATCGCCACGAATTTTGTTTGAGTTCGTAAGGGAAGCCTGTTGCATGACGGAGGAGGAACCATTTTAAAGGTGAATATAAAGAAATAGTGTTTGGTTGTGTACACACTCAGAGCTACGATATTAAACTGAAGAGAACTCTAGACTGACTGATGATAGTAAATGAAAGCTAGGTGTTTCTGAAAAGGATTCATCTAGAGATGTGAATGAAGGTGCACAAACCCGGGAATTTATCGATCCAGGAGCAAAAGCTACCTCGATCTATTTTTGATCTGTCATCGGATACTAAATCTAATCCAGTGAAGGAATAAACCTGACAACAAAATCACTTTCACTTTCATCCCTTCTCTCACATCACTCTGTTAAAATATAACGACCAACCTAGTTGGATCAATTGTTTCCAATCGGGATTCATCCAGCGTATAACGCCGCTTCCGTTGCTTCAATCAAAACTTTAGTCAAGAATGTCAAGGAGCACACTTTTCAGGCTTACTTATTTTGTCAGGAAACACGTCTGCATGCAGTCATTTCAACGTCTTATTATCTATCACCTTGTGAGCAGATCACTTCAGATTGCATGCGTTAGAAGATAAGGGCCATAAACGGTGTCAAATAGTAATGTTGTGTGGTGCACTTTTGTATTCTAAAGAGTCTTTGTTTAAAAAACCAAGCCTTCTTACCTTTTGATAATTAGACAATTTCACGGAGTCAAGGGTTTATTTATAATTGTATTTATTCTCGAGCTTTCGAACAAAACTTTGTTCTTCTTCAGGAGTGAATTAGATTAGAAGAAAATATTTTACATTCTGCAGCTATCTCAATTTAGAAACTAAAAAACGCTAGAAAGAATCCATAGGAATCATCACTTGATCGGCCTAATAAGAGGGACTATTGTAGATAGTGTGATTGGGTTACATTTGATTCCTATGGATTCTTTCTAGCGTTTTTTAGTCATCTTTGCATGTCAACAATACCTTTTAAGTATTGTTGACATGCAAAGATGACTAACGGGGGCGATCAGAAACTTCAAGCAAATACTACTGCCTCACCGGCAGCGCTTTTCCAAACGAATTGTTAGTACAATCTTGTGTCATATTACGATTTCAGGGATTTCATATTACTCACCGTTATTAATGCAAAATCAATCTCTCAGGAATTGAAGACGTTATTGGTATAATTCCATGAAATATGATATCTAATCTGGCTCCACTGAATGTCAGTTTTTACCTGTAACAACCAAAAGCTTGCAGGTTGAGTGACAAATAAGGCAGCAAAAATTATTTCTGATTTTCAAAATGATGATTTTCTTTTAATCATCTATCACGATCATCAGCACGACGCAGATTAGTTAATTAACGATTTTAATTTTTGCAACGCATTAATTGTGAATTATAAATTTTTGCTTACACATTTTTTACAGAATTTAGTTCATGCAGATATACAGCCTGTAATGCGTAGATTCATAAATTTTACTCACTGACCTTTTATGATAAGCGTAATTATAATTAATTGGATGCTTCGGCTTCAAATACAACTTTTGGATTCAGTCACATTTATTTACAACACATTATTACAGCTACACTTAAGTAGATTAGATCCGCGTGCAGTAAAACTAATAGTAATTAATAATTGCACACTTAGAAATATGTTTTTTAGCTTGGTATGAGGAATGTTTGATTTGATAGCACTCATTTGTATTTTGGACTTGAAGCATTAGCTTTTGATTGTCGTGATCACAATTTGATTTATTCAGAAAAAAATTTCATAAGGGTCACAATGTTAAATTTTTTTAAAAATTACCCATAACATTCATAAGAAAAACATAAGTTATGTTTTGTTTCAAATCAATAAAAAGTGATTTTTTACGTAAATTGCGCTATATTTTCAAAGCGAAATAGAAAATTGCAAATGTTAACAAATGAAAATCAAGACCAATTATTTGTGGTCAGTTATTGGTATTTCGCGTGGTCTTAGGTTCAAAACTGACGGAGGAGTAGGGATTTTCATTTAAGATTTCATCGCTTCCGAAGTGCGTTTTAACATAGTTACCTCTGCTTCATAGGTAGCATATTGTAAAAGACAAAAATTTATAAAAAATAATGAAACCAGTACCTGTCTCTTCATTTCACTATCATCCACACATATAATCTAACTAACGGAGGGGAGTAGCAAATCCTAACCGATATTTAGTTGACTTCCCCTGCCAACGGTTATCAGGCAGTTATCAAGTGGAGGACCTTAAGTCTTTCTAAACTTCGAAAGGATTCCGTATTGCTCATGATCGAGACAATAAATGATTAGTTTCTCTCATGATGTTATCCTTCTTAATTTGTATTGAGTGTCTTCTCTCTTCTGCTCTTTTTATGTACCTATTTAATTTATTTTGCAAGTATTTCAATAAAACTACGTGGCAATTATTATTAGCAGAAAAAGCTAAAAATGAATGCGCGAAGGTTGAACTTTGTTAAAACGTTCAGAAGACAGTGAAATAAAAATAAAAATACATCTCTGCTGGATATTAAATTTGTCGTGTTCTGTGGTGAATGAGAGGACTACACATGACTCGTAATTCACAAAGTAACAGTAGACTTTATTAAGTACAATTAAGAGGGTAATTAGTAATGCCAATTAAGAGGAGAGTAGAGAACAGCTGAAGGTTGTAGACAAGAGCATGGAATCAAGCATGCTGTCGTTTGAACTGGGCGCTGAAGCACTCAATGACAAGACAATACATTGATTAATTGAATATGTAAAAAATACAAAGTGATACTTTTAAAAGGCAAGGCAAACCAGAAAACTCTTCTCTTGCATGTAACATTTGGAAGTTGGCCCAAAAAGCTGCTTTAATAATTGCAGTGTGTTTGTTACATGGAACAGTAGTAACAGTACTGTGAAAAACTGTGTCATTATGTTAGTCTACATTTACGCATTCTGAGTTTCCAAGCGGCTCAATGAAACGGTAGCGATTAGTGTAGGAAAGACCAACAGTATCGATCGTCTAAGATTCAGGCTAATGCCAGGCCATATTGAAACCACTGAATAAAACAAGACAGATTTGTATAGCGCTGCTGAGGACAAACCGACAAGTGTCGGACACAATAAGTTTCACACCTTTTGCAGTTCTAAGTTCAATAGCATGAAGATATATTTTGTGGTTCTATAGATGTCTGTTATTGTGATGGAAAAGACAAAAACTGCAAAATATTGGTTTGCACCCAGCGTTTAAAATTAGATGCTGAAGTTAATTTGGTTGCGAGCTGAGGTTTTTGTAAAAGCCGTATTTCAAATAAGATGATGAAAAATTAACCTCGGCTTGCATACTTTCTAAGCATAATTTCAAAATATACAGCACTTATTTCAAAAAACAACTTTTTCCGTTAAAATAAAATGTCATGAAAACTTCTTTTCTAAAACGCTGGATAGCTCGCAATTTGGTCGATCCAGAGATATGAAATACGAAAGTACCATTCGCGACATGGAATTTTAAGAATCCTTGATGGCCAAGTTTACAAGTTAAAAATCGAGTCCGAGTATTTGTGTTGTAATACTGATACTTAAGACTTTATTATGTTTAGAGAGTAAAGATAATATTAAATTAAATATTTATAATGATTATCTTCAAACAACAATTGCAACAATAAACGCTATTCGTCAGGCGAATAAGCCCAAGTAGAACTATATTATGTGGTTCGGCTTATCTATAATCTTCGTAAAAACTAATCTTAGATAGTTAGACTGTAGACATTAATGTACAGTGTCTACGGCTGTGTAAGCTGGATTTACTTAATACTTCAATTGTGTAATGATTACGCTGGTACTCAAAGAAAGTTAGTAGTGAAATAGAAGCATATTTGTACGCGAATATAATGAAAGAGAGTGCAACGTTCATAAGAACAGAGTGGTCAAGTCTAGTAGCTTGCCATTACCACAGTGACATTTTGGTAGTCATAATCCACAATTAAAATGCGCAAAGCTTCGGATTCTTGCTCTAACTTAATCAATACAGAAAATTCTTGGTTTGTTAATGAAGTAGACATTCCTTTGACCCATAAAACCTGACCTGGGTGTTAATATTGAAAGGGAGGTCAAAATTTAATTTTGAAATAAAAAATGGAAAAATCATTTTGGCATTGACTTTGAATGATTGCTGATTTAGGAAGCCAAAGGATTCAATTCACAACAATGTTGTTAAATACAGTATTGTAAATGTAAATGCCAGTCCGGTTCTCCTTATTACCCAAATTAAAGAATGCTAATCGCATCGATATGATATAAAATACCCCTTTATCATTTCATGCTTAACTCATTCATATTTCACCAAAAGATAAAAAAATAAGAAGAATCGTTACAATTTTAATCATAACTCCTTGTTTTTGATGTGAGAAATTGGCGCATAATCTGATGCATGCTTATATTCATAAGACATAAAAGAAATCGATTAATTCTGACCCAACCTACAGTTTTATATTTGAAGAATATTTTTTCGGTGAAAAAGCAGAAGATTCCTAACGTAACACCCGACATTAGAAATATAAACATGGTTGCCAAAGTTCCATGCATTTTCAATGCAACAACTCCTGTCAGGCGGCTAAAGTATGAAATTAAATTAGCTGTTCCTGTTCTACGGGATAGATAATATTTAAAATCTGAAAGATGGCGTAATTCCTCTAGAATTCCTGCAGAAATAACTAATTTTACATAATGGGGAACTTTAGAAGTACCAACATTTCGAAACTGAATGAATTTCAAATCCAATGCAACATCACCTTCGGGAATATAAAACGGGGCACGATTATAATTCTTCTTTAGATATTCAAGTTCCATCACAACTTTCTGCTGGTTCCCCAAAAAAACCGACTTCTTGCACTGCAACAACTCAGCCTCAGTAGCAGACGATCTTTTCGCTATGTTTTTTAACATTGAGGTCAAAACACCTGTTTCAAATTTTGGATAAAACCTGTGCTGCTTTGACATAAATTTCATCAGTCGGAATGTTCTGTTAGTTAGATGACCCCAAGAGTTTGTGGGTCCAAATACACTGTGGAATCCCCAATGGAATATTTTGTAGTATAAAGGATTCATGAAATCCAAAGGTTTAACAAAGTTGTCCATTCCATCAACCGTTTCCGAAAGCAAACTGAAACACTGGGACCTCTGCGAAATTTCGAAACTCTTATTTACTGCAATTATAGAATGTACTTTGGTTTCATCGGCAATCCGGCCTCTGAATTCTTCGAACAAAGCAAACACGGGTTTCCAGAATCTTCTAAGTCTGCTTTTATAATCGACAACTGACTGATCTACTTTAATTCTTTTGGTTAAATTGTGAGGGAGATTTTCACAAAATATTTCGTCAAAGGTTCGAATAGCCGAGGTTTCAGAAGGAGAAATTAGTGCCGTGGTCACTAACGCATTATAACAATTCAGAAGAATCACAACAGCTAAAAGCCAACCAATGCTTACGAAGCGAAATGACGATGAGTTTTGAAGCTTTGAGGGAATTGAGGTGAAGTCCTCAAAAATACACCCCACTACAAACAGAAGCGGTGAGAAGGAATGGTTTGTAAGACGACTGCATACGAGGGAAACGGCAGTGTACATAATTATCAGAGTTGCAATTAATGCCACCCAGAGTTGGAATTGAAAAGGTTTTACGTATTGAGAGAAACTGAGGGACAAAAAAGAGTAACACGTAAGGTATTTGATTCTGGAGGATTCGATCAAAATTGATCGTATTTTCTGGAATTCTGAGAACTGGGATCTGATTGTGTCAGCCCAATAACCCCTACGGGTTTATCCACAAAAGAGGAGTTAGTTTTAGGAAAAACAATTTGTCTCAAAATAAACCATTCTGGATAGCCAAAAAACAAACCATTCGGTTTTGAATTTAACTTAGAAATCGGAAACCTGTAAGAGTCATCCTCTTTAAGATGCCATTGATGGATAGGCCTTCTTAAAGACACTACCAATTCATAGCTTAATACGTCTCCGGTTTTGCAATTAAAATTTTTCCAAAACGGAAAAGTTCCTTCTGCTTGTGTACAACAAAGTAATATTTTTTATAATTAGGATATATTTTTATATCCACATCTGGGTATAATAATTCCTCTGCTAACAAATGATTGGGTTTTATATTGAGCAGCACTATTTCAAGTCTTTCCGCACTGTACATCCGTCTATTTTCGTAATGATACTGTTTAATCCAAATGTCCAGATTATTTTTAAAACTTGCTGACATAAATTCTTCCTCGTGTCTTATGTAATACAGTAAAACGTTTACGCTACACGTGCAACGGTAGCAAGTGTATTTTTTTTGAAGTTCCGGCTCAAACATAAAACCACGTATGTTCTTTTCGATCAAGAAACTGGGGAATCGAATGCCCGTGAAGTTTTCAAACTCCCATTTGTGAAAAAATAGAGTTACTCCGCACGTTTCTGGGATGCTCTCAAATATTGCGGCAAAGTCAGGAATATTATGTTGTATAGTTTTGGTATTGACGCTTTGGATGTAAATTAAAATAAAACAAGCGGTCAGCAACTTGAACACATGTATTTCCATTTTTGGATATTTCTATCAATGCTAGGATAGAAACGCTTTGCAAGATAATTCAAAGGCAGATAGATATATTACAGGATGATGGAAATGTTCATATTCTTTAGCGACATTAGTGTTATCTGACTGGACTTAAACGTTGTACCAGCTTTTATTCAGTTCGACTCCTAAACACACTGTAATATAGTATTCAAGGCTGTCTCCTCGATGCATATCTTTCGTGTCTCTAAATGCCTCGAAATTAGGGTGATAAAGCTGTTGCGGGACTGGAAATTGTGTCCAAAATTTAACAGGTCATTGCTTTTAGTTGCATTCCCAATTATGATGCCACACACTTGTATAAGGCGCCTAATAAGAAGCAAAGGAACTGCAGTAAAATGACTCTATTCACCCCTTCCGGCCACTGGGTTGGCCAATATACTAAACATTCGGAAACGTCATTGACGTTTGGAATGAGATCATGTACGCTAAGTGCAAACCTCGCAAGTCCACTCGTTCCCTATTAAATTTGTTACACAAATCCTGGTTCCAGAAAGAGGTTTCGTTTAAATATATTTGCTACCAAAAGATCTTATATTTTTATCATCATATTTTTGGCCAGTTATACTTAATACGATAACGTATAAAGTACTTGGCAGTTCCAATGGTTGTTCATCACCCCAGCAAAAAATATTTGGCAGCTAAAAAAATCTTCTTTTTAATTCACTTCTTTATACTCTGTAATTTAACCTGCCCTAATCTAAACTCTGAATATGATATGACAACCCAGCAAAGGAAGACACTCTTTAAAATTAATATCCTTTCGCATAATTGCGCAAACCCAGTTTAACACCGCCAGTTTGCATAAAAATAATTGTATGTTTTTGTGGAGAACCCATTACAGGCTTCCGCTCAGGTCTTAAGACCCATTGGAGTAACTCAAAATTGACACGCTGATATGAATTTGGGTCTACACAATTATATCAATGTGGCAATTACCTCCCTGAGATAATTGTGACAATGGCAATTACTTTAATTCATGACTAGGCGATTGCGGGCCCATAAAACAAGCGCAACCGCGCGACAAGCGGTTTTCCGCTATATTTGGAAAAATTGCCGGTCCTAATGGGGACCGAATTTTTTCCCTCAAAAAACACAAAATGCCCCAAAAATTTCGTAAGTAATTCTAAATTTTAGATGTCAGACAAAATAAACAGCTAAGAAAATAAATTACGTGGAAAATTTACATACATTTTTTGGCGGTTTTTAACACTTTGTTAATTTTGGGGCCTTGAAGACAAAATTTTTTCCAACCTAAAACTTTAGGTGGAAATTTTTTGGCGGGAGTTTTTTCCGGCTTTTTGGGATTTCCTGTTTCCGGAAGATTTTGACTATTTGCAGGACTGGGGGATTGTAGGAATAAGCTCTTTCGGCTTGTGCTGTCACTACGGGACTTGATCTCGTGAGATGTTGGCCGTGCATATTCACGTTCTAGTGTGAGTCCAGAAATTAACCAGAGATGGACTTTGTGAACCTAATTGTCATATATGGTTAAATGTAGAATCGATCGAGACAGCAATGGGACTAAAAATTAAGAGGCCAAGGTCTAAATTCAGTTTATCCCGATTTTCCCCATGTCTTGCTGGCAGATTGCGTGATTCTGCTTCATGGCGTAGTGGCTTGATAGGTAAGCGATCAAGCAGCCACTTCCCTGAATTCGCGTCATGTATGCCATTCTTGATATGCTTAAATTTAATTGTTGTTATTCAAATGAATTGTTGCAACTAATCATTAATCAAGAAGAGATTTCGACGTAACCGGTAACCGGATAGATTAGATGTGCCTTCTGGCTACTATCCAATAATTTAATAATCTCATTCTTCTAATCCGTAAATTTTTGTCACAAAATACTTTATTCAACCAGAAATCGTTTCACTGAAGTCTCTTGTTTATTGAGGATGTCACTTATTGTTGGGAAATGAAGAATTACAAATCTGTTTAAAAACAAAAAACCACATCATACGCAAACCAATCACAAAAAAATCACAAGAATCTTCTTCCAATGAATATATTTAAAACATATTATTGTACATATGGTTGAAGTAAATGGCAACGAACCAAGAGACAACAGCCACATTGGACTTTAATTTTGTTGCTCCTTGCTCACTGAGAGTTTCAACAATCAAAAGAAAAACTGAAAAATCATTCTATTTATAATCGTAGATTAACTAATACAAACGTTCCTTATACTCGGTGGGTGGAATCCCGATTTCTCTAAAACTTTCTCACATTGATTCATACCTGAATGAATTTTTTGTATTATATGCAGTAAACCCGGTATGAGGTTACTGCGAGTAATCAAGTTGTCAAGGAAAGTGAACCACGCAAATAACCTTTCCATGCAACTATTCAATTGTCGCATAGAAGCCAAAGATTCAATGATTGCTAAATTAGAAATTGAAGTAAAATGTGACGGATGTTTGTGTAATTGTGTTAGTAGTAATGAAACTCAAGTCTTTGCTATACTTTCGGTTTGAAGAAATTATTGATTTAAATATTTATTTGCCTTTAATCCACAATTGTAACAAAAATGCAAAATGGCAGGTAGCAGTTAGTTAGATTCACTTAGGATACTTTTGTTTCTCATGGTGGTGGTGGCGGTGCTGTTTCTTGAGAGATGAATGCAAACCGGTTTGTTGATACTGAACATGATCATGTTAAACATGGAGTCATGGCTTTTAATAACTATATATTTTGAAGCATTTAACTAGCACATAATGAAACTTCTGAAGAGTGACAAGTGAGTGACTTTTGCTAAAGAGATTCCCGTATAAATGTGGATCTTAAGCTTACTATCTCAACAACAAAATAAAGGGTCAAATAAAGAGGGCTTCAGATTTTTTCCTGCCAATAATATAAAAATGGTTTCGCTGAAAATTTCTGAACCTAACTGTCATGATCACCATCGGGGTTCACTTGCAAGCCTACGGTATATGAACGCTGCTTTTTTGTTTGCTTGAATTAAGCTGCTAGCGTATTACTTTAAAATAAAGTAAAACTTTCCAAATTTTAAATCACCATTAATAACTGAATTGTCCCAATCAGATCAGCCATCTCAATCTAATTAGTGTGATTAGTATATCACCATAATATTGGCAAAATTTCATTATTGAATTCGACTAAATTCCACTGCCAGGCAGTATGAAATTCAGAGTATTTTAAAATATATGGCGATGTTCCAAATCATCTGAAATCATCAAGTCATTCGGTGAAATCATTTGTATTTGTTTGTTGGAGATTTCTATGCTGGCTATAGTTACATCCGCAGAGTTATACTCCACAGACACAACGGGCAGATTGGTTTTGTAAGTGATTGACAGCGAGATGATCAGAAAATAAAAATCCACTTATCTGAGAGTACACAATGGTCATTTACAGTGCTGAATGCTTTTGGGTGAAAGCTAACTTAATGGTTAATTTACATACATCCTTCCAAGCAAGATAATATTCCTTCTTGGGGCTCAATAAGTAGAGCTGGAAAGCAACGTTTAAGCAGGAGGGAGGAAACTCTAATTTGAGATTTTTATTTTCTGTTCATAATTATTAAAAAAAGATACACAAGTTACCCATGCCTCCGGGTGCTATGGCGTGAACCCCATGAAACCCGTTTGTATGTATCTCACTAACATGTGATCTCCGTAGCTTTCTAAATGGGAGAATAGATAAGAAAGTTCAAAAGACTGCTTTGGCGTTTAAAGAACCTGTCTCGAGATGATTTCTTGGAATTAGTTAGGAGTCATTTTTCCACGAAACAAAACTCTACAAAGTATAAAGTTAGCGAGAATGTGTGGCTCCGTTTCAATTTCAGTTTGCACTTCAAGCCTTTTAAGTTAACTTACATGCTTTGTTGCACACAATGCATTCAAATAATTTGATTTCCTTCACCACCTTATTTACGAGAATGAATTCAAGATTTGTCATAACTTTAATGGTTGTGATTATTTCGTCTATGATATTTGGTAATGTTTTTGTTTCTCCAATTTTGAAAGTAATATTGGAAAATTTTTAAAATAATATTTGATTTTTATTTTTTCAGAATTTGCGGCCGCGGATGCTTGCTATTGGAGCCAATGTCAGTTCAAATTCTTAAAAAATCTTCCCTGCGGTCAGTTGCCAGGAAACATAAAAAGATCGTGCGGTTATCAGTTAGAAGAAACATTATGTTGTCCAAGATGACGACACTCTTATTGAAATATCCTATAAATGCAGTCGAATTTGTTTTATGAATGTAACTGACAATATGATCCAACGAAATAAAACATTGAATGTTAACCGACTGTGTCACAGACCAATTAGATTTGAATTCACCAAAATAATTGATAAATGGCAATGTTGTAAGCAAGTAAACAATTCACATTGTAAACAAAATAAATGCAAATAGAATTGTTAGTATTTTCTGTTCATCTATATTATGACGAAGAAAGCATGAGTTGAGCTCATTTCATTTATATCTCATGTTCATCTTTCTGAAAAAGAATAAAATTAAAACCTTCCAATGAGTCCATTGGTCTTTTATAAACCGGTTTTAGGACCTTCTACGTGTGTTATTTTTCCAAGAATACTGTTTCTGCAGTGGAACGTAGCAGAGTACTTGTTAACTTACATTCCTACTTACAAGAGGACCTCTTTGGTGACTTAAGCTGGGTTTTTTAATATGTTTATATTGTTCAAAGAAGCAAATCGAAGTTACTACTCTGCCGGGCCTGGATTTTCAGTGACCTTAAAATGTATCGCGCAAGCATGGCATAATGATGGAACTTATTATTAGTTGAGAAGATGCAGAATTTCATGGAGACTGTATGAACTTCGTCTCGCTATTGTGCCACGTTTGCGCCATACTGAAAAACCCTGTGGGGTCAGCAGTGTTTTTTCTCATCATTTTGCTCATCAATTGATATTAGTTTGATGGAAACATTAGTAGCCATGCACACATTGGCTACCAATGTAAGGTTAAGAACAAACGAATTGACGCAGATACATTCGGGGTGTTCATAAAAAGTTATATTCCTGGTGTTCATGCAATATTATTTTTGGGGTGTTCATAAAAAAATTGGATTCGGGGTTTTCATATAAAACATAATTCGGGTGTTCCCAAAAATTATATTAGAGGTGTTATAAAATGAACAACATCCAAAGTCTTGTATAATTAATATTCTTTGCGGTGTTGAATAATAAAAAAAATTCTAGAAGTCCGATAAAAACAATACTTAAGGTGTTATATAATTAATAACATGCAATGTCGGCGGTGACACATCAAAATATTCGGAGTGACACAGAATAACGTCTATAACGAGTCTGCCAGGTTTTTTACCTCAGTTCTAGGCAGCCTAGGTATTTATGTCGGGTGTTTCTGGATCAAGTACAAATTGAAAAAGAAATGTCGAGTTCAAAATGCTAATGCAAGAAAATACTAAACTGCAAATGGCGTTAAGAAATCTAAACGGAATATTACCACAATTGAATAAAACCAAGTATGGCAGCTCCGGTCAATCGCAAAGGTCAAACTAAGGGTCGTAAATCCTCAGTCCTCAAGGTCACGTCACAGCGTCAATTCGAGGTTGTAAATCCCGAATTCCCTGGCCTTCTATGATTTTTGAGTACCTCGACGAGTAACTAGCTCCATATGAAATATATCTAGGGAGTAATCTAACCGACAAGTCCAATATAACTCAGCCGCAGATTCCTGGACCTAGATTCTCACCACGCTGTAGAGACGACAACGTGGCTACGCTTAATTAAGAAGGGACAAATTAATGCGCTCTGCAATTCTTCGAAACTCCGTTTATTAATCTATCAAACGGTCCGAATATCCACGCAAACTCACACTAATTATCTCTCTTAATTATTTTATAAACTTGAGGTAAACTTATTCGCGACTATACCTAACGAAGTCCAAATCGTACCTAAATAATAATTATTTTCTTATGACCATTCGGCCTATCTTAGTAACACTAACAAATGTGCGCATCACGCGCCAACAATCATAAAGAAGTAACCGACAAATACACAAACGTTCGCCGGCCTCCCCACCCATCACACGACGTTCAATATCATACACACATACCATAAGGCTAGCTAGCTTCGCCTCCCTAGCCTTATCCATCATACAAACTAATGCAACTATTTTGCCTAGCCTTAAACTAATGCAGATGTACAAACTAACCTTACCACACGTTCCAACATAACGTGTAATTAATAAACATAAATTCGTATATATATAAGTCCAATAAATAGCTAACAATTCAATTTTAAACATTTAACATACAATAAATTCGTAAATCTTTCATCACGCTACCGACAACGTAGCAAATAAATAAAGTACAAATCACTAGCCTTATTTTACGTTGAGCCTTATGGGAAGGTCCTACGCCATAAGGCTAGGCTCCCATGCTCCTCACTGCTACTTATGATGGAAATCCTACTTCGTAAGGCTAGGCTCCCCAGCTTATGGGAAATCCTATGCCATAAGGCTAGGTTCCCCAACTTCCTATCTAGCCTTACGGGTTTTGAGGTTGAGTCTCCTCTTTCGGGTTCTCACTAACTTCCTCTTGTTGCTGATCTTGCTGACGTCCCCACACTAAGATCTAGGTATTTTGTTACGAAAGTTTGGGGCAAAGTGTAGTTTTTTAACGTCTCAGATGATATTAATTGCATACACAATATTATATAACCCTATCGATATTTATAGTTTGTCAATTGAGAACGTGGATGGAGGAACATGTCATACTTCACCTTATTTTAATTGTCTCCACGGCAATTGCTATTTGAATACGACTGAAAAAAATTACAACATGTTCTTGCACCCAAGTTCTCAATTGGCGGCAGATATTTCAAAAAAAATTTCAATGTTACAAGCTAATGTTCATTTGGTTTCATAGCTACAGCTTAAAAATTCGTTACCACTTCTTAAAGAAAGTTAATTTATTAATTTTAAGTATGAGCAGTTAAATTCGGACACTGGACTGGGTTTATTTACTGTTCCTGTTCATTCAAGTACTGATGAAAACATGCATAATTGTTTAAAATAAATACTCTACATTAAAATACAATGAATGGCGACAAACACCATGTGTATCACTAACAGACAGAGCGTGAGCTACTTTAAGTTTTAATTTCAACTTCATTACTTACTATTCCATTGCCATTCACTCCACATGTATTTCACTCCCTTTTGACTTCTGATCATTGTACTCCCAATTCTTTAGTATCAGCTAAGGAGATCGTAATTTTGGACCTGGTTTAAACAATTAAATTATTAAACATTTGCTGAAAAGAATATGCAATAAAATTTATGTTGATAGTCACCTAAAGTCTTTAAAGCAAACTCTGTTCTGGAGGAATGAGTAACACTGGAATCAATAAAATGGACCACATTTGTATAAAAATTGCTGATTCGTCAAAATAAACGTTGAGATGTAAAACTTTTGCAAATTTGTAACTTGAAGTGTTGCATACACTGTTTGCAAAAAGTTGCAGTCTTTTTCATCTGACCCAAATTACTGTCCAAAAATTTCTCACTGCATGAGGCCTACCTTAAAGCTTAGCATTGAAGTAAAGTATTCGTTGTAGAGTAGTATTTAGTTAATTAAAGTATATTTCAACCTTTTCCCAAGTAGTATTATTGTTAGATAGCTAATTCGAATTGGCTTTAGAATTACTGTAAAGGTAGTAGAGATGATAGTGAGCCCACTAATTGTTAATGGAGACAGCGAGATAATGCGAAATTTGTCAACTTGAGGGGCGTAAAGCGACTGGTTTCATGTCAGGAAAGAATTAGATTCGGAATTGATACAGAAACCGTTTAGATGTTGATAGGTTTAGAGTTAAATCCCTAGTCCTGTAATTGGGGAAAATTTATAGAATACAAGGCAGAATACTCCTAGAGTACAATTTGAATAAGAACAGAATAAGGTAGTTCAATTATTGGATAAATGTAAATGTGGTAAGTGGAACATAATTTACTTAATGAAAAATAAACATAGGTTTCTCGTATCCGAGATAGTCAAAAGTAAAAGCCTAACAGGAGACACTCGTGTTGGTCACAAACAATTATGAAGGAGGTTTCTCAAAATTTCTGAGACCAGACTCGCCAGACTGATGATATACCGGGACTAAAATTGAAGTTACGTCTACCATATTCATGTTTTGTAACGGATCCGACTTAGTTGTGTCCCAGGAAAGTAACGAACTTCGTTAAAATATGTATTTGTTCATTTCATAGTTTATATATGCAAGAAATATATAGGCAAATTCGAAGTACGCAAACAACACGGGTTCTTACGGGAATCGGGTACATAAAAACTTCTAATTGATTAAATCTCGTTCGGGTACTTTCTTGGCCAATTAAGGTGAAATTGAGTTAAAGTAGTTTACGCGGACAGTGTTTAAGACGACAGGTGTACTAACTCTCTCAAGCAATTAAAGGGGAAATTGAAAATACGTCGATAAAACCCAGCGCATAAACAACTCTCTTCTTCAGAAAGAAATCGGTAAAAGTTCGTTTTCAGTTGAGTTCTCACTTAACCAAGCTTGTGAAGTGGTTTTTAAAGTCATGATTAATCCTAGAAGCTGGAAAGCACTTAAATTCTTTTATGTACATCTTTCTTGTTCCAATTGTATAGTAAACTTAGATTTCATAACCAAAAGGCTACGACCATCAAAGCGCCAAAATCAAACCGTTTTTTACTGTAGTGCTGTATGGGTGTTGGTAACTTTAATTCTGATAGTACACTATGGAATTAAAGATTACAGGGAAGATTTGTGTTCAAGCTGCCCAAAAGGAGGAAGATTAGCGAAGATCCTGCTCAGTTTGGTTTACACTGCGGCTGGTTCAGTTTATTTCGTTTTCTTTTACACTGTGACATTCAAATTTAACGAACTATGCGACTTATACAACTACGTCCTTTTCTTCTTGGAGCCTTCACAAGGTTAGTCACTTCAGCTTTTACATGAAAACCCGACTACTTAGTGGCTGTCCAAAAACCTCGTGGTCTTTCAGAGGGGGTGGGGGTCAAGGTTCCCTATCTTACCCACATTAAATTTCCCCATAAGACTAATGCTAAAGGAGGGGGGGTTAGGGGTCAAAAGGTCCCCATTTCCGAGCCACGAGGTTTATGGACAGCCCCTTAAGCGTAATTCTAAAATTTCCAGGGACTCCAAGTCACACAAAATCCAAGCGTATTGCAACTCGGTCCATGGATTTTTCTACTCTCGTATTGGAAATAATAAATCTATCTTTCATTGTTCAGTTGACAATGTCGATCGGAGGACTCTACATCAAAGCAGATCCCTGGCACAGAATAATACAAAATGACGACTCGAATATTCTTTATTCCGCACTTTTATCGATATTTAGAAATTTTGCATTTGTCTACGTAGCGTATTCCGTGTGGCATTAAGTTGCCATGATATTGCATTTTTCAATAATGTTAACCTCAGGTGTTCATAAAGTGTCCTGTGAAATCAAAAAAGGCTTATTTTGGGCCTTGCGGTGTTGGGATCAAAGGGTTTTGGTTGATAGGATGCAAATTGGAGGGCAGAGACACATTGCGTGGCGAAATCCTGCACTTTTTAAGCAACAAAAGTTGTTGAAAGATTCCCTAAGATCATACAACGCTATTGAAATAATGCTGAACATGACATCGTTTGAAGCCTACAGCGTCCTATTACCGTTTCTCCTGTTATTTGGTTTAGCGATTTCCGTTGTTTGCAACTACGTCACAATAATGTTGTATAGTTCTGTTCCTTTTATTGTCTACGTTGCAATGCCAAGCCTCTCAGCTTTTGTATGTGGAATAGTTATGGCATTGTTTCCAATCACGGTAGAATTCTACGAGGACTCTACATACTTCCTCAGACTTGCTAAATTGTCTACCCTCAGCAAATATTGGCAGAAAGTTCTAAGGTCAAGAACAGGACTTAAGGTAACGTTTGGCTCAATGTTCCACGGCAAACGGAGCACAAAGACAACATACTTTTGCTGCATTGTCGATTACACGATTAACGCTATTTTAACAATATAGCTATTTCATTCCCACACACCAACATCCCAGTAATATTGACATGGATAAGATAACTATGATTTTGCATTAAAGATAAAAGCATTATGACAGGTTTCTGAAAGCAGAGTGCTTAAACAGTCGATGCAATCATACAATATTATTAATTACTCTTGGCAGCGAGTTTGTTAAGTATTTATTTTCTCGGATTCCCGGACCCCAAATTTTATAGTGCGTAAGTGATTAAGGAAGGAGTAAGGAAATTTGTTGTGTACAAACTTATATGCAAATTTTCAAAGCTCAAAATTTAGCCTATGTTAGTAAACTAACAACTCTAATTACACACTGCATGTTAATTATTTAGCGAGTAAACGTTCCCTATTGAGCAGTATACGCTTAATATGAACACGCATTAAGTCTTTTCTAACTTCTAAAGGATACAGTACTGCACATGATGCAGACAATACAACTTTAGTTTAACGCATGATCTTATCCAACTTACTTTATATTGAGTGCGTTCAACACTTCTTATGTAATTGATTTCGAAAATATTTCAATAAAAACTTTGTGCCTATTATTATAATAATAATATGTAAAAAATGTATACGCGAAAGTTAAACTTCGTTGAAGGCAGTGAAGTTAAAATAAAAATAAATCTCCCGGTGTCAACGGGGATTGGGTCTGTTAATTACGTCCTCCTAAACTACCTACAATTTGTATTTTCCAAAAGGAAAATATTCTGGGAATTTTTTCTGAAACAGTAACTAAAAAATATATTTACTATGTAAGCAATGAAAAGTGATGGCTATATAACGCAAGCCAAAACAAAGCAACTCCTCCTCTTCCATGTATCATTTCAATGTTTTCGAAATCTTGCTGAAATTTTCAAAACAACCAATGTGAATTCAATCAATCAGGAACCAGGAAAACTCAGGATGTAACGGAGAAATTATTTGATTAGTAAATTCTTAATATTTTACAGCGGAGAAATTTTTTAATTGCATATTTAATGCAATTCAAACTCCAAAATTCCAACTGAAGTATTTTTCTAGTTGTCTCAACTGATAGAAGATATGATTCGTAAATAGAGTATCATCCCTTGAGGTACTTAATGCCTATCAAGTATTCATTTTAACTGGCTGGAAACCGCTTGGTTTTGCTCAACGTACAATAGGAATACAGTTTATAAGTATTGTGAAATCCCCATTACGTTAATGTACGGAAACTGGAGCAAAACAAACTTAGGACGTTACAGAAGTGCAGAGAAATAAAAACTCTAAATCATTCAAGGCTAATGGCAAGGGGCCTCAACTAATGCCGTTATTAGTGAACTAATTTACTCCTATATTCATTCTATATGAATGTAAGATATGTGTGAGGATGAATGGCACGGATAGATCAAACATATTTTGGCTCTGATTTTGTTGAATTATTCTAATACTGAGACATACGGCATCGTAATGCATTGCTTGCGTAGAAAGGAAATCTTTTCTCTCAAAGCCCCAATAGGAACCCCCATAAGAGAGGAAGCAAAGGCGTAAGGTTACATAGATGCCTATGGTGTTAGAAAGTTCTTTGCTATCCCCGTGTAGAATAATACTGCCAAAGTGTGGTTTGCAACGTTGTATCTATTCAAAAGTATTGAAAATCCTACAATGAAAATTAATGTGAGATGAAATGTTAATGAAAAGTTAATTGGACAATGTGGGACTGAAATCAGTCAGCCTCGCACGAAACACAATTTTTTAAACAGTTTCTGACCAAACTCAAGAAAGCATTGCATAGGAAATGAAATAAGGATTTCCGGGTCCTCCGACATCAAAAAAGGACTGAGAGGGCATCGAAAGGGCTGCAGTCTGTGGGTTGCGTTGGGATTCGTAGGAAGGTTTTGAACAGGATGAGTTGCTACACGCGAAACCTTGATTTTGTCAATCAGCTTTGATTTTTCTTCTCTTTCGATGTCGACGCTGTAAAATGTCCCGACATTCGTTGTTACACGAGCTGCTAGATCAGCATGCACTTTGCAAAATAAAAAACGCCTAAAAATTTGTCGGAGAGTTTTTTAAATGTATTCGTTCTTTTCGATACTGCAAAAAATCATAAAATATACACATCGATGACACCTGAGATAGCAGTTGAGATTGACAACCCACCCCAATGGAGATACATTTTGACTCACTAAAAGCAGACTTTGAAATAACAATATAACACTTGATACTATGTCTATCTTTGATCCTTTTTATGTGTCCAGAAACTCTATGCAACCCATAGTTTTCAAAGCACTCTACACTACTCTAGAGCACGGTTCATAGAATCTAGACCGGACGTCTGGATTCCTTTGCTGTCAGGGATCTCTAGATTATACCACCCTTATGAACAACTCTGACTGCCTCCTTCATCATCTTGAACTATATCCTGAAGTGTAACATCCGTTTCTACGATGTTTTTTCTACACACAATATCATCACTCTCGATTTCTGTCCTTCCACTTATGAAGTCCCTAATTTGATCGTTGATTTCGGCTGCTTTATCTTCACTTGTTTCACTCGTGCTTGTATCAGCACATTCACCAAACTCGTCCTTAGCCGTTTCAACAATCAAACTTACACTTTTTTAAATATTAGCCATGTTTAGTATGGTGTATTTAACTGGTAACTCAAAGAGTGGATTCTTGGTTTTGTGAAAGCACTTCTGAGGGCTCGCAGGTTCCTACAGATAACCTTTACCAGGACCCTCATGGCAACTGCCAACTTTGACCCCCTCTACCACTTTTTAAACTCAAGTTGCACCGACAGGTCACCCAGTGTCATAATCTGGAGGCCGAGATAAAGAAAATGATATGCAGCATGGCCATGTAGCGATTTGGTACCAAGGATCCTTTACTCGTAAGAACCAGTTTTGTTTAAACATTTATTACTTTTAATTTTTACATTTTACATTTTACATTGTACCTTTTTGATATAAATCCTTTACACGATTTGATTTACAACCATATGCTGTTGAGTTTTGAATCTATTCAAGAATCTTTCAGCAGTAAACATAAGTGATCGAATGATGCTTTTCAAATACATTAGTTTTCTGCTCGTAGGATTTCGGGCATTCATATTAGAATACACACAATGATACATAGGTAACAAACTCGATTTCAATGAAATACGTTTATTTGCTTTGAGAATCGAAATGTTTGTGTCGAATGCACTCGTTAGAGTTTGGACATTGAGTTTTTAGTTTACGTTAAATAAATGTTAAAATCACAATTCGATTTACTCCAACATAGTCCTAGGGCAGGCTACCATACTTTCCTTTGTCTTAACGAGTAACTTTAGGTAGCACTGCTCGGATTGTGTTTGTTTTTGTTAATAGGATATCCAAATCAGAGTAAAGTAATCTCCGATTTTTTAAAACAATGCAATGCTTGCGACTCTACGTAAAAAAACCTATTTCAGTAAGTTGCAAGTACAATTATTATAATTGCAAAATTCAAGTAGAAGTTAAACAAAGGAATCTTTGAAATGAGTAAGTAATGACAGACTTGTCAAAGCTTATTTCTTTGAAGTAGCCTTAAGTGCGTCCAAGTGCTTTTTGAGTTGATCCAATTTCACTTCCTGAATGAATGAGTGAACAATCCACACAGAATACACTGCAAATACTGCCCATACAACCCGCACATAACAAACTGCCAATATTATCCATGAGACATCGGGAATGGTTGATGACACGTTTCTTGTAATTAGTGTAATGCAATTATACGTATCCATTAACACCATTGTCGGGAAAATCCGTAATTTCCATAAGCTGTTCTGTAAATTGTGAAGAAGGAAATAGGTAAATGCCAACCAAATTTCAAATACATTGTTATGATTTAAATAACATTAATCTTTACAGTTCTTGCTCCTTGCAGCAGCAACAAAGAGACGATCATTCTCATTGCTCCATCAGTAATTGTATTCGGCCAAAGACAATTGGGGTTTGACGCAAGTCCTGAAATTAAACCACACGAAAGTTAGTTTATGAAGCAATCTTTTATATTGGGAGAGTGGTGAAAGTTTACTTTCAGTTGTTCCTTTATCAAAAACGAAGGGTTCATCTTGCAAGGTGACCATGATGATCCCACTCAAGAAGAACGTAATGCCAACAACCTGAAAGAAAACCATTGGAATGCGTTAACGTGACTTTGATATGTGCACCTCAAAAACTTTTATTTTAGGAAGGTATTCCGCTCTTCCGGATTATTCCAAATTCCAGAATTGGATAGATTAGTAAAATTAAGTTAATAATTACGCAATTGGCGAGAAAAGAATAATGTAGTTTTGCAAATAAGTCAGACTTACCAAGTTGACAATCGCCACAATTTTCGATCCCGTTTGTGCAGGAATCCTGTTGCACAGCGGATGAGGAGCCATTTTCATCTTTGCAGATGAACTGAAACAAATAATCTTTAATTGTCAACGCACTCAGAGGTGAGAGTTTGAAGTGTAGAGATGAAAGGTGTCTGACTCTCTGAAAGTAAATAGACGCTCGGTGTTTCTGAAGAAGGATTTTTCTGGAGATGTGTGGGAAGCTGCCACAAATCCGGGAATCTATCGATCCATGGGACAAAAGTTACCTCGATCTATTTTTGATTTTATTTCTACCTTTCACCGGATGTTAGTTTAATCCAATGAAGGAATACACCTGACATCAAAATATCTATCATTTTATCCTTGCTTTCATATCACTCGGTTAAAGAAAGACGAGAAACCAACACATTTCTTTCATACTTATTAAGCGTTGAGCACGAATACACACAATAATCCAATGCCTTTGGACCTCCCAGGTTGCACGTATGTCGTTTCATGTTGCATTAGGTAGGAGATGAGGGATAGTGCTGTTAGGGAATAGGTCGGGTTACATAGAGATTTCTGAACAAATAATCTTTATATTTAAATCGCATCCTCATCACCTCCATTAGTATAAAATTGATCTCACAAGGTACGAAGAATTTTATCGACTAAATTTTATGAAATATGAAATCACCTCTGGCTCATGTGAATGACGTTATCTGTAATCAAAGACCAGCTGTGAAGCGGTTGTGAGTTGAGAATGTTGGTGAGAGTCAAATGCCCTGGTTGGAGAGATAAATGAAGTTGTGTAGGGAAAGGAATTGACGTAAGACAGAAGGAAGTATATTAATACGACACGATTTAATTAGTCATGGAAAAATTGAGACGATACAGAATAATATCTGACAGACTTAAACTGAGACAAAGGACAGAAATCGACAATAGCAAGTAGCAATGATTCAAGAGAATGGTCAATATGGAATGGAATTTTAAAATAGGGCATGCAGTCATATTTATAAGAAATTAAATTAACAAGAAGTACTGGAGGATTAGTGACTCATTTGTCAGTGTAATGTCAAGTTGTGTATTGTCTCAGAATACAACAAATAGAAGTAGGATAAGAGAGGAATGAGAGACCATGCACACCGTAGATCTTGCACAATGAGTCACTAATTTACATAAATAGGTAGAAAAACATCTAGATGAGTGGAAACAGGTCCCTTTAGGAAGATAATGGAGCATTGAATGTCAAAGTTTTACACTAATGGTTATTCAGAGAGATACCGTTAGCAGAGAACGGAACAAGCTGCATTAGTGACACATTAGGTAGCAATTATTCTCAATAGGATAACTTACACACCATAAATCAGATCTGAAGTAATTTTTTATCTTCTTTTAATTTTTTATCGCTTAATCAGTAAGGCGCAGATAAGTTAAAACTTTTAACCCTGGCAGCCTGTGATGTTTTCTTAACACGTTGTCGTTTGCGCATTCTTATTCTTGACACATTCTTATTCTTGTTCTTCACTGAATTTAATCCTTAAATATTGTTATTTATTTATTTATTTATTTCACACCGACCCTTTACAATCAGAACAATTTTAATTTTTCAAATACATCAGTTTAAGACAGTTTAAGTTATTACTTTTGAATGCAGTTAAATAAAATTCCCAGGTTCCATCCATAAAGACGTTTTAATAGATTAAAATCTATGTGGTACGAAATCAATGTGTTCTTACAAATAGACTTATTTAATTTTATATTAGGAGTGCTTTATTTGATTGCACTCATTGGAATATGGACATCAAAGTTTTATTATTGAGTATCGTGATCATAATTAGATTGCTATGGAAAAGGTCATACACAATGTGCACAATATTTTTCATTGAAAAGCTTTACACATGACATTCATATGAAATATATTCTTATGTTTGTATTCAAATAAGAAATCCAGACAAGAGTTAATTATATTCAATAATTTACGATGCTTAAAATTGATCCTCACTATTAACTAAGAATCTAATTATTACTAAGAAATTAAACATGTTATATTAACATGATTGTAAGGGCTTGGCCAAATCAATCTAGCACAAAATAAACAAAACTATGAACTATGAACTATATTCAATAATTTACGCACTTCTGATCAGGCAATAAATGACAAGCAAAATATTTTACATTACCAACAAAATTCTCATGCAATATTTTCAGCTGTTGTTAAAATCAGATAAAACACAGCGACATGGAAGATTACTTTGCTGTGTTGAAGCTAACAATTGATTCCCGCTCCAACTGGACTTCCCGAACAAACGACTCAATTATCCACGCACAGTATGTCATAAGCACTATTGCCACAATGTTGGGTACAATTGACGATGGGTTCTTGGTGATTTCTATCATGGAGCCTGATATGCCAATAGCCAACAATAGCAGAAACATCCGAGTTTTCCACATGCATCTCTAGAAGATGTAAAGAAACAATAATTAAAGTGCCTTCAGACAATTAACTAATTGTTTTCATTTTAATATTCGTACCGTAATTGCTCCTTGCAACAGCAACAAGGAGAAAAGCATTCCAATAG
>JAQGAC010000243.1:0-32368 GCA_034696585.1 Isotomurus maculatus
TCAGTTTATGCGTTTCTCTGCGACTAAAAATTTTCCTTGGAATGTAGCTGGCCATGTAAAACCATTTTTGAACTTTTTTATAAACTCCAGCTTGTATAAGTTTGTCCAACGAAGAGGAAAGCTTTTGCAACGAATCTGATCTGCTAAAGAACCAACCGTATTTTCTATTGTATTTGCTTTCTTTCGACATATAGAACTTTCTGTCAGTGTAATATCCTTTAAGATGTGTATACTCCTGCACGATATCAGGGGTAACATCTGCATAAACCGTTCGTTTGCACTGAACTAATTCTTGTTCAATTGCGTAAGGAAATTTTGAGATAACTTCACTTGCAAGAACGGAGTCTGCGTTGGGAAAATATTTATTAATTGTTGCTGGGTGAATATGCCTTTCAGAATTAAAAAAATCTGTGATATGATCCTTCACAAATTTTACTACATCGTCTGAGTGTACATTGGCCCTTTTGTCCAGGAAATCTCTGTGAGCCGCTAGCCTGAACGAAAACCATATTTTCTCTAACACGGAATTTAATGAATGCTGAGTATCGTTCCTAAGGCCGTGAGCTGATATATATGGGTCGTAATGTACTACAACAGGGGACAAAATATCAAAAGAAAGATGTGTATGTGGGCACGAAGAGTAATCATGATTACATTTCCTGTCGTCGAGCTCAGAAAAACTTTGAATGCTTCTGTTTTGTACTGGGGCTGAAACTAAGGATATTCCTACTCCTTTGTATCCATTAGTAATGACAATACATCCCAGAAGTAACCCAGTAATAAACACCCTAAACTTCCAACGACATTCAACTGCTTTCGGAATCGAAAAAGAATGCTCTAAGAAAACTGAGTAGACGAAAAACTGGGCAAAGAATTTGGGTACACTTTGTTTCTTTCCTGCGTGCAAAATACAATGAAGGCTAACAATGGTCAGTGGAAACGAGATTGCTATCGTTATCCAGACGTATAGATGCATGGGCTGGAGGTAAATTGTCCAAGTATACTCCGGTGTGGCAAAACAGGTTATGAAATAGTAGGATTTTGTATCCGACAGAGTGTAGCTAAAATCTTCAAAATAAAATTGATTTTGTAAAAAGGTTTCTTCAAGTTCAAAGGCAATCGGTTGACTAGCGTATATATAAGGGGATTTAAAGCTATCAGCGAAGATATTTTCGTGTTTGTTTTGTAGTAGGAGTGTAACGTTTTGGCTCGCTGCAATTAAGAAGGCGAAGTACAGTGCAAAGTTGGTGCGGTCGGCTTCTCTAAGAAACTTAAAAGGAGGGTTTGTACCGTATTCACTGTTTGTTTCAAGTGAACCTTGATTTGAAAACAAGATCCATTTTTTCGAAAAATAGGCCATTGCCACTTTGAATAACCAAGAGTCTATCGACAGCAATTTTTCAGAGCCAAACAAATCCACCAAGCTTTTAATGTAGTTTACCGGGGTGTACTTTTCTTGGCACCAAGTACAAACAAAAAAGTGTTGAAGTGGTAAATACAGAAATGGTTCATCGCAGTTTAAAATATCCGAATTATTCATCGTTATAACTGACATATACGATAAATCCCTGTTCATGTAAGACGAGAATTGAAGAAAGTTTTTGAGATAACTCTGAAGATTCGAAGGGGGCCGTAGTATGAAGTGGACAATTAAAAATACCCTTTCAGCACCTTTATAATAGGAGCGGAATAAAAGTCGGTTGAAATCTACAGACTTGTCAAAACTGCTAGCCTCGGAAATTAATTCGTTTTTCTTTTCGTATACAAGAAAATCGTTTTGATGTTCCAGCTGATTCAAAAGTTGTTTCCTCCGAGCCGTGCTTATATTTCGTTGAAGCTTTTGTTCTATATCTTGGATCTGCTTAGCAACTTTCAACACGCGGTAATTTGGATTAAACCTTGTAACCAGAATTATACATTTATCTAACAGTCTCACAGTTTTTCCTTGAAGTTTAATGCCGTCATTTTTTATTCGGTTTTCCAGTTCTTGTTTAAACTTTAATGACATTTGAACATTCTTCCATGGATTTTTTGCAGGAGGGGGTCTTTGGTAGTCAGTGTTGTATATTGTAACTAATCCATCATACACTGGGCCATTAAATTCAAGACCATCATGAAATATGCTGATGTGGCACCTGGACCCCAAAAAACGTTTGGGAAGGTGATAGCATAACCCATTCTTTGAAAAAAGCAGAAGTTTAATGACCAAAATACTATATCCTACAAAACGATCCATTGAATTTGAAACAAAGTCAGGCTTAATAATCAGAAAGAAGAATTCTAAAATTACAAATACTGGCGGATAAAAGTAACAGGTTACGTTAACTGATCCAATTAAATGACAGGTTTCACGTTGTAATTCATACCAAAGTGAAATTACACGTCTAGGAGAAAGAATTGGAATGATTGTTTGCTTCTTAAAAGTTTAAAGCTTGAGCATGAGACAAACCTTGGCAGGATTTGACAGAAGTTTGCGTTTATTTTTATTCCCTCACAAACTTCAACTGCCTGTTCTCAAGTCTGACGGATAAGAGGAGTTAAATCAAGCTCTATAATAAATGTGCGCTTATAAAAAGCATCGGAGAATTTTTAGCCGAGCCCATTTCGGCTTAACGAATAATTTTTATATCTCTGCGTTTTTTGGGTGCACGATGTTTCTTTAACGGAATGGAAATTTTAAACACTTCGTGTAGAAGGAAATGTATAGTGCGCATAAAGTTTTAGAGATAATCGGTCAACCTGTTGTTCGTGGGGTCAATTAGGATCGACCCACAAGGCTTTTAGCTTCCTGCCTGCAGGTTGTTGAAAACGTAAATTGAAGTTTGTGTGCTTAAAATGTAATCCTTAAGGTTAAACTGCGTGGGATCGCACAGACCAGGGGATTCATTAATGTTTTCAACGGCAGGGTGTGCTTCTAGGTTTCTGATTATTAAATTCAAAGTGAGATTTTTAAACAGAACAGTTGTATAGGATATTCTGGAAATTTTGGATTCTATTCGTCCGAATTCACAGTTGACAGTTTTTATTAAGTCTGTTGTTTGCATAAAACACAAGCACGCCATATTCTTTTATGTCGCTATATTGGGTTCCATTGTTTCATTAAGTCAGTCTAATTATTTCGTTTCATGCAACTTTTTTAACCGTAGGGGTATTTTTTGTATGGAGTTTTGACAGCGTAATCCCAAATTGTCTGGGCTTTAGAGACTTCTATGCACGAAGTTTTGTTTTGATGTAAACAAAAATAAAACTTTGAAATATTTTCTTGAGACACTCTATTAAATCAGGTAATGGAACAAGCTACTAATAAAATATATATTCTTTGCATAAAGTAGGATATTGCTTACACAAGAAATCATCCTAACAAGTTGTTTTTTAAGTCGTCGCGTGTGATGCCTGAATAACCTTCTTCTTCTTCCATCCTTTTAAACTGATAATCACAAGAAAGCCGCTTATTGTGACCATGAGAGGACAATTAATAATTCTGCGCTGGATTCATAAAGTTCTGTTGTGCAAGCTTGAAATGTTTTTTTCGGTTTCTACATCCAAGCATTGCGTCATAAGGGCCAAAGGCGTAATTGCTTAAGTGTTTTGCTCGCCTGCGACAGCTTGCACTTTGAAAAAATTTGAGTAAGATGGGCATTATTGAGTTTCAATTGTTGGTTTGCCTTCACCAGGAGTATCTCAAGCAAAGTTGCATTGTAAGTAGATCCACAGCAGGCCTCTTTGTGGCATCAATTTAACACTGGAGACAGAAATATTTAGCAAGCCGATAAAATACTTTCCCTAGGTCCAAATTAACCCTTAAATTGAAACCATCGTAATTCCACACTTGATCTTACAGAAATACAGAATTAATTGCTAATAAAAAGCTGGACTATGACTAAGGGAATATGAGAGGGGTAAAAATATTTAATTTGTGAACATATAGGTGTGAATACACCAAAATCTTATACAATTATTTCAATCCCACCATACGACGGGATTCCGCATATTTTTAACACAGAAATTGACACGAGTACAAAGCTGAGACAGCTGCCTGTTGCGCAAAAGCATTCCTTTCTGTCTTCAACTCATGTAGCCGCTTATTAACACATGTAAGCTCACGTATAAGAATAGGAATACAGAACTTGAAAGTTGTCTGCTTTAATCAAATGAGAATATTTGGATATAAATACACAAACTTCTATGAACCTCACCGTTGAACGACATGTTGCATAATTTATTGTATTGAGAGCGGCTCTAAGAGTGCTAACATGGCAGATATTCCAAAACCCACATATTATTCAACCCTTGCTGCTTAACTTTGGAATTTCCGTTCTCATGCACGTCACTGTATTGATCGCTAGTAAACAAGAACATTCCCTTCTGGCATAGCTACGTAATATTACTGGCAATAACATGTGTTTTTTATATTAATTTTGAGTTTGACTAAATTAAATACTCATGAAGCTTAGCTTAAGAAACCGTTATACGTTGTGCTCCAAACTGTAGTGATCTTAATCATTAAGACCGATCATCGGCATCCCTTAGTAGAAATTACAGCAAATCTGCTAATTTTTGCTTTTGAAAGATGTGAGAAGTTGGAAAATTCTCAAGTATATGTGTGTGTACCTGACTAATATTGTGGGTCTTTCATACTTTTTAAAGGGTCTTGGGTAATTATAGTCGTCTCCGCCTACGTCTTGATCCCTTGTCCCTTTCTCTTTCAACTCCGAATGTTTTCTTACTAGTATGTTCCCTGCATGCATCTTGAAATTTGTTTTGTGACAATCATAATAAGGTTAAAACACAGAATAAAATCATCCAATTCTATTTGAGCCCCAACCTCTCTGTTTTATCTCTCAACTTGCATTATTTAAAATTGGTTTCGTAGCAATTTCGAATTGTTGAGTTCAATCGATTGTTTCATTGGTCTTATTGGTGTTTCCTGGGAGTGTCCGTTGCAGTAGAAGAATGCTATTGCAAAAAGGTGCGCAAGTTTTAGAAATAGGACTCTGACTATTCTCCCTCAAGGCAACTGGGGTTCTTTCTTCGAGCGCGAGGAATAAATTAACATGATGGCATATAGATCCCTGTTCCTCTAGTCACCTTCAGTAAAACATGCAAGATCAAGCTTGCAAGCGAGATGACAGTACACAGTGTGGGCTACCTCAATTAGAACAAAATAACTTTGCAGCTTATGGCGTTTTGCTTTAATCGAGGCGGCCCACGAGTTTTATCGCAGCATGCTTATTACGTTTTTCATGCATTCCAAGCATCAATGTTGGAGCGATTGTGATAATCCTTCAGACATTTTACTGTGGATTTTCCTTTATTCAGTCTTTCACTGTTCATGGTATGTCCCCAATTTCAAAATTAAGAGCTTTTCGAAGCTCACTTCCGTTATCACCTCACGAGTATAGCCCGTTGTCCTATTTTCACTATTTTGGAGCACTCTGTTCATCGTATCATCCACTGCCTCGTGGCTGTTAGATTTGCAAACATTATTTTTCTAACCTGATAAGCTCCATTGGTAACCATAACAGAAAAACATATATGCCCTTGTAAAAGACTTCGTGACTGAGGTAAACAACAACCATAATTAAAAACCTGCTTAAACCTATTCCTATATAATCCTTTCCGGTGAAGGATGAAGGTTCTGAAGCAAAAGGAAATTTTAGACTATAAATTATCGGTTTTAATGATTACCCTCGATTAGATATACTTGCAGATGATTACATATTCGCCGGTGACCAAATTATGTATCCTGAAATGAAAAACACTACACTGCGAAACGGCAGGAATATAGTCAAAATAAATATTGATTTTATTCGGGGCTGAGGGAAACTTTAATTAAAGCAAATATCTATCTAAATGCAGGAGACCCGGTTATTATTTTCCCGAAGGAGAACAGAAGACACAGGAGCTTTAGTATGAATTTCCCAAGGAAATAATTGTAAAATAATAAGGAGTGTAGTTGTTGGACAAAATTACGTTGCGGTGTCTAGCAATCTTTATTTAGATGTGTTCCTCTTCTACCGAAGCGAAGATTGTCATTGCAGCATTGCAGTAGAAACTTGCCATTGATTTCTTCGTGTGGTACACTTAAGAATACGTAAATGAAGTTGGCGAGAAAGTGGTCAATAAGCTAGTCTAAGCTACTACCTGGAAGCTAGTGGATCAGTTAAATTTTGCGATTATTGTAAATGGTATTGTGCAGAAACTCGGAAAAAGCAAAAGCAGTTTGGCGGATAAAAGACTACATTACGCATCAGTTAGAAACCGGACATCCTCTTAACACATAAAGATATTCTACAGCTATATTGCTTGAAACTTTTGTCATTTTGAATATCAAACATTTAGCTACTTTGTTCAGTAATCAACCTTGTATTGATTATGAGTTCCAATGAGTGTATTCGGGTTTGGTATTTGCTTTGCTTTTTTCATATCGGCTTTCTTTCTACGGCAGGTTCTTTACGAATTCCTGATCACCCTAACGGGAAAGTGTGTACTGTTCATGTTTACCAGTTGACAAACATTCCACTTTTGAAGAAAGCATTTGAAGCTTTTATAGAAACTAATAAAGGCAAAGTTATCTACACAATCAGCATTTCAAACGAATCGGATAGCGCAAGGCCCACTATAGTAAAACCATCGGTTCGATTTTATGAGGAATGCGCTTTGAATATTATTATTCCTTATATATTTGGATCTCAAATGAGAGCAAAGAAGTATGTGACTTTGGATTACTTTATTTCCGCCAATTCGTACAGCTGGAGAACATTCGAGTTCTCGACATTCATAATATTAGTCTTGTTAAAAACTACATGGAATATACTTCTAGGTAAACTCCCGGTCAAGTTATGCTTCTACTTAGTTGGCTATAAAACCAAATTTTTCCCGAGTATGGGATACTATCCTCACACGTATGGACGATTTTTTGCTATAGAAAGCTTCAACATTTCAAAGGATGTTTTGTACCTCGAATTTCTACCAAAGTCAGTGACAGACAAGTTTAATAAACTTCGGTTCTACATACAAACCCCTGCACAAGAATATCCCAAATGTATCAAAAACATTTGGACTGGGGAGTACACAGCCTCGAAACCAGTTTGTGACGAGAGGGACTTTGTTCTCCAAAGTTTGCAAGAAGAGCACAACTTTTCAATATCAAGTATTTCAACCTTAAATTACGAACCATCACGCCCAACTTTACACATCCCAACACTTTCGTATTCATTTTACCTACCCGATTTGTACGAGCAGATTAACATTATGTACTCTTTGGACTACGATTCCGTCAGAGGATTTTACTGCCAAGCAAAACGTCCACCAAATAATGAAATATCATTCCATCATCTTGCCAACAGCTTTGTTCCGGAAGTGTGGTGTGTTCTTTTGTCTCTGATTTTCGTCAGTGCGTTTGTAGCCGGTTATAAAGTTCAGGATATCAAAATAACTATCTGGCGTAGGATGAAGTGTTCATTTAACCGCGTATATTCTGTCATTAAAATGTTCCTTGACCAGTCTCCTAATGTCCAGAACGTAAGTTGTTTCGTTTTGTACCTCAGTGTAATGCTTCTGTCGTGGTTTTATTGACAGGATTTGCAAGTGGGAATGATAATCCCGCCCAAGCAAGATATTATTGAGAACTTTACGCAATTGCTTTTGATGGACTACACAATTTTGCCGACTTATTCGATTCCGGATAAAAAAGAAGCATTTAAGCGAAACGAGGGCTGGTGCAAAACATTGGAGTTCTTAGTGGATAAGGAGCACAGAACCAAATTTCCTGCTCACAAGATTTGCAACTTGCAGTATTATGTGAAACACAAGTTTCAGGTTGTAACAGATACTGGCAATATTGCAAACAAATATGCTCTCTTGCTACTAACACACGAACATGTGGTTGGTTTTAAACACATTGGGAAACATTTAAACCACAGTATTGATTGCTTAAATGTAGTTCGCCCAGTTTATACACAGTTCTCTGCTTTCAGGGCACATAATCCCCTTGGTACGATTATAAAAAAAACACTTGCAAAGTTTGCAAAGTTTGGATTGCTTAGCATGTGGACGAGTGTGACATCAAATCACCAAAGCCTTAAACTCATGAAAACAATGCGAAGTATTACAGAAAATGTTTTGGAGGATTCTTCTGTAGCGTTGAAGTCTACGACAAGCATATTTTCTGCTTGGGGTATTGGTTTACTCGTGTCGTTTATCGCATATTTTGGTGAAAAGTGTTACTGCTTCTTTAGTAAGATAAACGCAAAGGGTCTTAGTGTCAATGAGGTTATTCTTATCATTGTAATTTATATTGATAGTGTGACTGATTTTATGCGTTTATTCATTATGAAAGAGTGTCAACTGATTTATGAGAATGTTTTATCTCTCTCTGTGTCTGTTTTGGGTTGTTTTAGTAACCGGATGACTTTTACAAAAGTTTTTGTAGAAAATATTCAAGAGAATTTAGAAAGGACCATGAATTTTGAAGTTATTAGACCTTTATAATGTCAGTTGGCGCTTTTCTTGGTGGTTCTCTTCTTACGGAACATTTTTAACTGAAAGGTTCGTAATTCTGGTCAGTGATTTAATCGAAGTATGAACGAGTAAAACCTCACCTGGCTGTTATCACACCAAGATATGGTAAACTTAACCAGTGTAAGATCTGCCAGGTAAAAAAGTGGTTTTCTAATATAATTACTTACGGGTTCGCAATTAAATGACTGACATCAATGCCCGTTTTCGTAAAAAATAATTCATTGTGTTTCATTTTATTAAATTTTATCGTGATTAATAATCTTTTTAAAATAACTTTTGCTGTTACAATATAGCTTATTAAAGTTTAGCATCCACGTAAAGAAGGCAGAGAATTGCTTTATTTTGAATTGTATGGAATTAAGAAGTATATTCCTATACGAAGTAAATATTGTACTGGCTACACCTACTTGCACGTGGATTTGATTGCGGGCGTTGGATCAAGGAGAGGAATTTTATCCTGTGTGATTCTTTTAGATGACGTTAAAATGAGCTGTGAACAAACAAAAATTTGAATAAAGTCAAGAAAATTTTCCGGTTAAACCAAACGTATAATATTCCAGCTGATATTGTGGCTTGATTTCAGGGAAATAATGGTAGATCTCCAAGAAAAAAACCTACACCAAGCAGATTCTTGAAGCCCAGGCAGTCGTTTATAGAACATGTTTAAATCAGTTTTACACGTGTTTATTAGGACCAACACCCTAATTCGGTCATTACTCATTAGTGACAATTTTAAAGATTAAGTAGCTGTTGTTATAACATATATTTATATATGTGATATGCACAATGACAATACAATATCTAGTCAAGCATAAGATTCGTGAACGATATTGTAAGTTGAAGAAAATAATTGAATTTTCCACTAAGGCTTAATATGTCATTGCGAGTATTTTCATTAAGCTAGGACCTTCAAATTTTGATAGACACAATAAAACATAATGAGGGTGTTTGATGCTAAGTTTGAACTTAATCGGTCAAAAAATGGTCAAACTAAGCCCTGAGCAAATTTTATGACATTCGTTAGAAACAGAATTAATGTGGGTTTCTAGGGCCTTTATAGCTTTCGATGGTTTCCTTTTGCCTTCTTTTAGTGTACAATGATGAATTTTGTAATATTAACAAAAATTGGGAAAGATTAATGCAACTGGTCGATATTTATATTAAATTAACGAATTCATGAATATTCGTTTCTAAGGACTTAATCACATGCAGGAGGTGACTTAATCATCACAAACGAATTTCGACAGCGATTAATGCAATGAAATCGCTTATGCAAGAATGCGGCAAAACTTCACATCTGTAGCTCCTGTAGCTTTGAGCAATCCTGGACACATCCGGACGGACGGAACGACGGACAGACGCACACTTTACGTACTCCTATAAGCCCAATATTACCTGGGCTAAAACTATAAGGAATAAAAACACGCAAACAAAATTTAATATTATAGCAACTGGCGCAATTGGTATAACAAAATAAACAAATTGGACTGTGCATTAAACAACACGATCTTAAAATGAAAGGTTTTCAACATGACCCTCGAATTCGGAGTTTTGACACAAAATAATCGACATATTTGAATGCAAAAAATACTAGAAGAGAAAAATTTTCGACTTCAAGTAATATTTAACCGGTTCTTTAAAGTTGTGGGGGTGACAAGAGACGAAAAAGGATTGACCCAGCTGCATGTTATTTTTTTTTGTCTTGTTGCAAAGCTTCCGTAACGGATACATTTCGAACATTAAAACCTACACCAATTAGATTTTCGAAGCCCACGTAATTTAGTTCACTAAATGCAGAGTTAACTTGGAAATTAATTTTTCAATGTCATTCGAAATGAAGTTAACACCAATTTATTAGTGTTTGCTAAGGGGTTTGGAGGCCGTAGATGCAATGAGCTTTGAGTAAATGGAGACACACCTTGGGAGACTCCTGGACACATTAAGTGCTTAAGTCAATCTTCTAAGGCCAATGTTGTATCGACATGTCTAGCGATGTGTCTTACTTAACTGCGATTGAGTTGTTAAATAACAGTAAAAAAGATTTTCTCATTTTGTTGAGAACAACATGATCTATTTCGATTTTCATACTTTGGCAAGTTCTGCACGTTATGGCTTAAGCATTTGCCACATTTGTGTTAAGCAACACAGTGGAGTTTTGTTTTAACCGACATAATCCCATGGCTTTTCCGATCAAACTACAAAGTTTGGTGGCCGTAGCTTTGTTGAATTTTAAGTAAATCGCGACACATAACAGACGGACGGTCGGACGGCCGGACACCTTGCGTACTCGTATAAGCCCAATATTACCTGGGCTATAACTAAAAGCGTTCGATGGTTTATGAAACAAAGATTGCTAATGTGTTCATAAGAACATGTTCGTGTTTCGTCTTCTTAAGAAGGCAGACGCTTATCGAGATCCTGGCTATCGAAACGGGAGTGTGTGTACCATTCAGCATGCATGAAAAATCTTACCCAATACTCAATACCCTAATTAGTTCGAGGGATATTCGAGGCGTGACGGACGAAAAGGGTGGGAAAAGATTCATCCGATTCAGGGAACAGCAGGTACCTTGGATTCCTTTTTTTCGAAATCAGGGGAAAGTGGTGACGTCCCTAGGAGACGTGTATGGAATTCTTTTATCCGTTCCCCGACTTGAATTGGGTCCTTCATAAGAGAACCTTACTGCCCATGGTAGGAATTGGTGTTTTACTATAACTGATTACACTATCCAATAATTCCAAGCACAGCCAATTTTATGGTTGTCTCGATTCTTCATTTATTGATTAAGACATAATAAAGTTATTTGGTTTTGTGGATTGTAAAAGCATTATATTAAAGTATCTGTGAGTCATCGGTGATAATGTAAAGGTAAGAAACATTAAAGAAGTTGCCTATAGGCAATTTGTTCAGTTTGATTCAGGCGGCGGGTCATGAATTTATTTACTTGTAAATTCTTCTACCACTCAATTTCATCCTATTTCGATATTCATTGATTCCATCCACGCCTCCTTTGAAGTCAGTTGACCACAGGACTTTCAAAACGAAACTAGATCCTCTTTTCTTCTCATGAAAATAGTTTTGTTCTCATCTAATTAAATCTCTCTGGTCGTGTCATGAACCGTTCCTGCAAACAATTCGAACTTCAAAGCTACTCCAGTATGATAAACCTTTCCTTCGTAAGGGTAGAGTGTCTTTTGTTCGTTCTTGATTTACAAAGCCAGGTTTAAAGTTCTTCTACATCTTTAAACTCAATCATTTGTTTTGGAATTCTAGTTCAACTCGAAACAATAAATTTCAATCCATGACAATTTCCTTGTTATAACACCGTAGCACTACTATACAAGGCCCTAGGGTACACGAGGGTTCTTTCTGAACTCACCTCATCACAAGGAATGGTAGGGATCTTAGGAAACCATGAAGTTATTTAGTAACCCGGTGTTGTTGTGGAACTAAGGTGATGTAGATCAACCGGAATACTTAGAAACCCGATGTTTTCTCTGGAACTGCGGTTAATGTCCTAAGTCATACAATTCAGTTTTGTAAAGAACATTGTGTTTTTTTCAATGTGGAGGAGTAGAGATAGGGAAATGAGGACAGAGGGATATCATCCGGGTAGGGTGACCCGTTTTGCTTATCTCATGGGAGCGTGACCTGCGGAAGTCAAAAGCAGTGACCTCATAGGGATTTAGGCGTTTCACTCCGGACCCAATCCTTTCAGTTTATAGAATCACTTCTCGTTTTCGTTCAAACTAACTTAATTTTCAGAAAATGTGAGATAAATGTTGCTGCGAAAGTCGCTTGTCGGATATTCCTACTAGTCATTGAAGCTTGTCGGACAATTTTCATGATTCTGCAGATAGAATGTCATTAACATTTCGAAGTTTTTTTGCAATTAAAGTTAATTTTTGCAAAGCTGGTGGTTCCAAATGTAAAAAAACAAAACAAACCGGGCTTGGAAAAAAACCACCAACGCGCCAACGACAAAAATTTTGAATGGGGCACCTTTTCCCGTTGGCGCATAAATTTTCACTTTTTCTAGGCCCGAAAAAAACATCCTGCATATCACCCCAAGAAATTTCTTGTATCGTTAAGGTAATATACTACATAATGCAGGTGAATATGAAGCATTGGTATCGCCGCTATTCTCCATTCTTCATAAGGCTTCATGATTCCAACCAAAGTTCACTTAAATCACCTTCCAGCCTCTTCGCAGCAAGATAGTCCTGATCATGTAAAAGTAAAAGAGTAGAACTTTGGTCGTGTCCTAAAAGTTGTCCTGTCAGCCTTTTTTGGGCAAAATAAAGCGTTTCTCGACCTTTATTTCCCGAAACAAGAAAACTGCACTCCACCCGTTTTTTGCTGATCGGACTGTAAATTAGCATGAACCTTGTAGCTACATGTAATTATTTTAAATGGTGCTGAAGAGAGTGTTTGTTAAAGCAAAATTCCAATCAGTTGAAGTGGATTTGCCTCTACTAGAACATAATTATAACACGAGCCAAATTATTTTGTCTCGTAAGTATAACAAGGAAACAAATGTCAGTAATTATGAATATGGTTTTGTTTCATAATTACATGTCTGTTATGTTTTTTACGCTTATGTATTGACAGTTATTTCTCCCTATCCACCGTCAGTTTTCCTTACCACTGTACCATAAAATAACCTATCACGCGCTGTCCTTTGGAGTTCTCTACTTCAAGACACACAAAATACCTTAATCCTTCTTAATGTTTCATTGCATAGCCAACAAAATTCTTGCCCCTCTCCATCCTACATTAAAAAGGCATCAAGGAAGTTATACAAGATATACTAAGCTTTATGTTTATTGTGTACTACAAACAACGGATATAGAATTTTGTGTTAGCCTTCGCCGTTTTGAAAATTGTGCTTGCCATTGCATACGGATTATGGATTAATCTTGTCTGCTAGTCGAACTGAAAATTCTACAACAAACATTCATAGCAACTTAAACAATCAATTTCAGGGGAAGTATTTATCGTTGATTTATCCTTTTCGGACTTCTCAGAAATAGTCTGTTGAGGTATCGGGACAAGTTATCTTATTGTTAGGTTGACTAGGCTCCTTCCATTGAAAAATATTATTTCATTTTATTTCAGTAAGGTCGGATTCCTAAGATTCAAAAACTGTTGAGTCATGCAAACCAAGAGAAGTATTTTATTTTTGTTTCGGTTGAATAATTTGCATATCCTATTTCTTACGACGACAAATGGTTTTTTAATTCCCAATCACCCCGAAGGGAAATTGTGTACAGTTCACGTTTACCAATTGACAAATATTCCGCTGTTAGAAGAAGCATTCGAATCTTTTATAGAAGGTAACACCGACAAGGTTATCTACACAATCAGCACTTCAAAGAAATCAGCCAACACAAAGGACATCATTGTGCAACCATCGGCTCATTTCTTTGAGGAATGTGCTTTCAATATAATCATACCTTACATTTCTGGGGAAAAATTATTGGCATTGTGGAATTTTAGTTTGGACAACTTTATTTACTTCAATCATTATGGCTGGAGAACATACGAGTTTTCAACATTCATAATTATTGCAACAGTACGCAGTACCTGGAACATTATTGTAGGTCAGCTTATACCGGTCAAATTATGTTTTTACATAGTTGGCACTCAAAACCAGGTATTTCCGAGTTTGGGGTATTTCCCTCAATCCCCCGGGATATTTTTTCCAATATACAGCTGTAAATTTTCAAGAGATGTTTTGTATCTTGAATCCCTGCCAACCTCAGTTACAGACAAATTTACTCAACTTGAGTTTTACACAAATTTACCTGTACAGCAATATCCCAATTGTATCAAAAACGTTTATAGTGGGGAATATGAAGTTGCGAGGCCAGTGTGTTTACTAATGGACATTGTTATCCAGAATTTGCAACTTTTACACAACTTTTCGATTTCAAAGATTAATTACGAATCTTTGAACGTCTTACGCGTCCCAACAGTTTCAATGGGAATATACTTTAATGGATCACACGAATCAATTAACATTAATTATTTTCTTCGCGATAATGCAGTCAGAGGGTTTTACTGCCAAGCCAAGCCTCCTCCAAATAATGAAATATCATTGAAACATCTTGTCGATACATTTGCTACCGTAGTTTGGTGTATTGTGTTGGTCATGACGTGCTTTAATGCATTTGTGGCCGGATATAATGCGAAACTAACAAAAACGACTGTGTTTAACACGATAAAGTCAACCTGTAGCCACATTTACTGTTTGATTGTAATGTTCCTTGACCAGTCCCCTCATATTCAGACCATGAGTTCCTTCGTTGTGTACCTCAGTGTCATTCATCTTTCATGGTTTTACAGACAAGAGTTGAAAGTGGGAATGATAGTAACGCCTGCACCGAATATCATTGCTAACTTTACGCAATTGCTCATAATGGACTACAAAATTCTACCCATAAATGCCAAACTAGGAGAAAAACAGGACTGGTGCAGGTCATTGGAGTTCCAGGTGGATAAGCCACAAAGAACTGCCTTTCCAGCTCGTAAGATTTGCAATTTCCAGTATTACATGGAAAATCCATCCCAATTATTAACAGATATCGGTAATATAACAAACAAATATGCTATTCTCCAATATTCGGGCATTGAAGAGCTAATTTTTGAAGCCGCTATGAAATTGCGTGACCGTAGTATTGATTGTTTGAATCTAAAGAGACAAGTTTATAGACAGTATTCAGTTTTCATAGCACATAATTCACTTGGAAACATTATAAAAAAAACTTTGGGTAAGTTCACAAATTATGGACTTGTAAATATGTGGGATGGTTTGATTTCAAATCGCTTGCGTCATGAATTCTTTATCCTCCCGCAAATGACTGCTGAAGTTACTAAGGCGTCTCCTGTGGCTTTAAAGTCAACGCAAAGTGTGTTTCTTGCTTGGGGTATTCTCTTACTGTTATCGTTTATGGCAGTTAGTGTTGAAAAGGCTTGCTACTTGATCAATGGGAAAATCAAAAAGTTTCCGAGTGTAAAAGAGGTATTTTATGGCCTGAAAAAATGTGTCCGCTTATTCCATGTTTCATTTAAAAAAGGATTACAAGTTTTATCAATACAACATTATAAAAATAACACTCAAAATTGTAACAACAGTTGCCCTAATGCAATGCGTGTAGCCGTAAAAACTGGTTGAAATGCTTTTAGTTGCAAAAAAACCCCTCAGTCTGCGGAAATGTTTAACTCCCTGTTGTGCCTATATTGTACATGGAAATTCTGACGTAATGTGATAATGACATACTTTTGACATTAGAGGCCCGGTAAACGCGGAAAGGAAAGCGTAAAATTATTTATTACTTAAATTTCATGTCATCATAATTTTTGACGTCGTTAAGGGATTTAAATAAAAGTGGAAATTCTTGTGTACTTGATTCATCGAGTAATTTGTGGCGATTAAACGAAAACCTCTGCTGGGTGACGCTTAAAGACAAAATTTCGGTTGAGTAGGTGGAGTAGTAGAGATCACAAAAAGCATTATAACCCGAACCAAAAACGTGCTTATATTAAATCAAGTACCTAAGGATTGCAATATAAAATGTGTAATCGTGTCTTCAGTGGAACATTCATGACGAAACTAGTTCAAATTGTATGATTATCATTGAGGTTTTCTTCCTACTTCAGCTCTGCATCTTCGAGTGTCCGATTTCAATAACCGTAAATATCAGATGTTAGAACTTTCATGTGAAATCATACAAGAACTCCTGCATTCTAATCACATAAAATCAAACAAACAAGAAAGCGAAGGTTCTAACACACCATGACTTTATTTCATTTTATGACTTTATATGAATAGAGGTCACTCGCCGCTACAAAACCAGGCTGGACGATTCCGAACTCGAACAATCCACTTCAATCAACAAAATGTTTCTATATTTAATAACAAATAGTACTAAATCTTTACTGTGCTTTCACAATATTCACAAACCGCTAAGTGAATCTATTTGGATTTAAATACAAAAAGCTGCACTGCATGTCTGCATGTAATGTTAAATACTTTGCTTCTATGATTTTTTTGTATCTAACAACTGTAACGTCCTGGTAAGTTTGACCTACGAGTCCAGCGACGGGAAATGTCGGATGGATTCTACGGTGAGGAATAAAAGTTCGCTGAAGACAAAGTTCTTTTAATATTTGTAGAAAACAAGTAAAAGAAACTTTATTTAAACTTAATAAGTAGAATAGAAATATAAAATATGATTCCTAACCTCTAATTAATCAACGAGAAATAACCTAACATGATTCCTCGAATTAGATAGCTCCGGGAAGGGAATCAACATCCTTCCCGTTCGAGCGCATTAGACTGAATCCCGAGATGAACTCGGAAAGCCAACAAGGCAAGTATGGCTGAGTAGTGAGGTGAACAACCTCCTATTTCCTACTCTTCTATACACTATACACTACGCCCTTCCATACAAACACTGACCTACATTTTATTAACATTGGGCAGGTATGCGAGTTGCTGCCAGCCATCCGATTGCGTACCTGCCCATACTACATAGTTCGGCATATGGCTCAAACAGAATCAATTAATTGTTCAATTCCTAATTATCAAAATTACAAAATCCTTCGTCATCCTCTTAAACAATAATATTACGCATGTAATAAACTTAATTTCGAAAGATGATGACTCTCCTACGATAAGCCTGAGATCAAATAAGTTTCAGGGGCGAAGTGCTACATATTCACATGAAGTACGTAGCTCCTTGTGTAATTCCCAATAGCTCCATTAATATGCCTCACAATGGAACACCAATCATCTCTATTAGTAGGTAATCGTATTATTAACAACTATAATTAATATCGTAGAGTGATGACTATTATCTATAGAGATATTACTATTAAATACATAGACCCAGAATATATGATGGAGGATATTTTTAACTTGGTAAAGTTACACAACTCGAATTTTTAATGGCCTCATCTTGCTGCTAACTTTACTAACGCCCATACAGTTTGGGCCAAATTTCACTAACTCGTACTTGATTTCATTTTCTCGGCATACAATGGCAAGGCTTTTCTGGTGAATATAATTTCCTGGGTCAAAATATAAAGTATGCGACAAATTTCTTAACCCACGGGGAGTTCACGATTTTGGTGAGTCTCCATCTCTCAATATTATTCAAAATCAAAGCTAAATAATTTCACACATCAAAGTGGGACATTCCATTATTTGTCAAAAATGTCCTGAGTGTTACAAATCCGTTGATAGAATAATCTCTTGTTTTCGCTCAATTGAAGTCAATTTTCACAAACTGTGAGGCCCACTTGACTACAAAGTAGATTGTCGGCCACTCAGACTGGTCTTGGAAGTTTATAGGACAATGTATGTGATCCTGAAGAAGCAATGTCATTACAATTTTGAAGTCTTTTCTTATGCAATTAAAATTAGTTTTTGCCAAGCTGGTGGTTCCAGATGTTCAAAAACATCCTGCAAGTCTCCCCAGGAAGCTTTGTACATGGTAAAGTTGAAACGCTTCACAATGTAGGAAGAAATAAAGCATCGGTATCTTCTCTATTCTGCCTAAGGCTTCATGATACCAACAAGAATACACTTACACCACCTTCTGGCCTCTCTACTTCAAGACAGTTCGTATTATGTGAAGGTAAAAAGACAGCACTCTGGTCATGCCGTAAAAAATGTTCTGTCAGCTTCTTTTCGGTGCAAAATACAACGTATTCCTACATTAATTAGTCGAAACAGAAAACATTACTCCACCCGTTCTTTGCTCATCGGGCTGTAAATTGGCACGAAGGTTGTAGCTTCATGTAATTATTTTAACTGCATAGTGCTGAAGAGAGTTTTTGTTCAAAGCGAAATTCCAATCAGTTAAAGTAGATTTGTTTTTTCTTGAACATAATTACAACACAAGCCAAATTAGCTTGTCTTGCAAATATGACGAGGAAATATTTACCTGTAATTATGAATATGGTTTTGTTTCATAAAACAATGTCTGTAATGTTTATTACGCTGATGTAATTACACTTATATTTGCCAACCTACCGTCAGTTTTCCTTACCACTGTCAAATAAGATAATCTCACACTGGCTATCCATTGGGGTTACCTGCTTCAAGACACACATAATATCACAGTGCATGTCGATCTTTCGTTGCGTCGCCAACGAATTCCTTGCTCCTCTCCATCATACTGTAAGAAGAAGGCAACGAGGACGTGTTTCCAAATATATTATGCTTCAATTTGTGTTTATTGCGTTCTAACACGCAACGGATATACAATTTTAGTTGTGTTAGGTTTCGCCGTTTTGTAAATTGTGCTTGGGATTGCATGGTGGTTAATGGAAATGGGATTGGAAAATATTACATCATGTACTACAGCCATCATGGCAACTTAAATGGAACGTGTTTGTCAGTGATTTATCCACTTGGGACTTCTTAGAAAAACTCTGTTGAGGGGCCGAGACAAGGTTAACTTAAAATGTTTAGGCTCCTTCAGGTGATAAAGCGATACTTAAATATTATTCCGTTTTATTTCAGTAAACTTGGATTTTTAATATTCAAAAACTAGTAAGCTTGTGGCGGTTTTCGGAACCACAAATAAGTCTTGATTTAGTTTTTAGTTCAAGCGTATAATCAGACCCTGCTAAATTGTAGCTACATGTTCATGGGCAAAAGGCGTTAAAATTTTAATAATGTAAAATTCGTAAAATGATTCTAATTCGGCAAATATTCAATCAAAAGCTCTCAAAAATAATTAAAATCCAACCTTTGCAAATTGGGCCATATATTGACACAAATATTTAGATTTTTAATTATTACAAATAGCAACTAATTTCAAAAACCCAGTTATTTGAGGGACAGTCAGTTATTGCTTGATCACAAATTATAACTATGCTAAGAAAATAAATGTCGCTAATTATTACGGAATTGGATTTTGAGCAGAACTACATGTCTAGCATAATTATGTTGTTATGTGTAAAGCTCATTTATGTTATTTGATTAAAAGCTTTTGTTTACCATAAAAGCATCAGACCTACTCTCACGGGCTTAGGGGCTGTCCATAAACCTCAAGATCTATAAATTCGTCATTTCTAACACCAACCCCCCCTGTCATAGTTTATCGTGGCATTTCTAATACCCCTACCCGCTGCCGCCTCGTGTACAAGAAAAATCAATCGACTGAATTTCAGACGACTTAATTAAATTTTGTATTTTACTATATTTAACATGATTGGAAATGTTTCATAAACCTCGATTAAGGTGGCTAGTCCTCTAAAGCAGTCTGAAGCCACGACTATAATCTAGAAATTACGAAAATGAACGACATTATTTAGTGAAAATGAGGTAACGTCTCCGAAATTTTCTTAAAAAATTTGCATTTTGAAACCACGAGGTGGTAAGCACGACCCCCGTCCACCCTTTCGTGTCATTTCGTGGTATTTGAGTCACCCCCACCCCACCTCTTCTAGACCACGAGGTTTATGGACAGCCCAATTACGGTTTTACTTAACCTGCCACGTAGCTCATTGAACACGACAATTCTCTGTGAACTACTAATTTGTGTAGCCAAGAAAATAAGTGGTGCTTCGCTTACTACTTTGCGAGGAAAATTGGAAAGGGGATCATATTTGACAAGCCCTTGTTACGAATGTAGGCCGCATCGAGTACCACAGCAAATACGGGTATATTCAAAATGCCTTTCATAGATATATTTGTGCGGCACTAGTGACGAAATGTGAACAGTGATGCCTGGACAAGGTTAAAATATCAAATCTAATTTCTAATATTAATCGAAGCCAATATTAAGTTTTATTCGGTTTTACCGAAGTAAGGTGATAGTTTACAAACTATTCTAGTTCGCACATTCAACGGATTTTTGAAAGTACGAATAAATTGTTATCCACTGGAATAAAAACCTTAAGGTTACAAAATGGTTAACTGAACATTCAACATAAATATTGCCATACATTTAACACATCGTGGAAGCATTCAGCTTCAACTTCTTAACAGTTCGTGTCGTTATAACAGGAAATATAAAAATATTTATTTGTTTAATAAACCTAAAAACCATAATGCGATCTAACAAATATACTAGTGCCATGTTTTGGTTTTGCTTTGTTCATTTCGAACTTCTTACGACGGGAGAAATTTTTCGAATTCCTGATCATCCCAATGGACATTTTTGTACTGTTCACGTTTATCAGTTCACAAACATTCTGCTCTTACAAACAGCATTCGAAGCGTTTATAGATGCCAACAAGGACAAGGTTATTTACACAATTAGCACCTTAGAGAAATCACAAAACTTAATTGACACCATTGTGCAACCATCAGCTCATTTCTATGAGGAATGTGCTTTTAATGTAATCATACCATATATTTATGGGGATGGAATGAGAGCAGCGAGGGACTTGACCCTGGATAACTTTATTTACGTCAATTATTACGGTTGGCGAACCCACGAGTTTTCAACATTCGTCATATTTGGCATGTTAAACAGTACCTGGAATATCCTCGTGGGTCAAATTATACCAGTCAAATTGTGCTTTTGCGTCGTTGGAGCTAAAATCAACGTATTCCCAAATTTGGGATACTTTCCTGCTAAGATAGGAGCATTTTTTCCTATAGACAACTATAACTTTTCAAGGGATGTATTGTACCTCGAATTTCTACCAAAGTCTGTGAAAGACAAATTTACACAACTTGAGTTTTACTCCAATTTACCTATGCAACAATATCCCAATTGTATGACAATCGTTTGGAGTGAGGATAATAAGCTTTCGAAGCCACCTTGTTCACTGATGGATATTGTTCTAAAAAACTTGCAACCTTTACACAACTTCTCAATTTCAAAACATACATACGAATCCTTTCAAATTGGGGAAGTCCCCAAAGTTTCCATAGGAATTTACTTTAACGGATCATACAGGTCAACGAATATTCTTTATCTTATGCACGATAATCCTGTCAGAGGGTTTTACTGCCAAGCGAAACCTCACAATATCCATGAAGTGTCATTCAAGACCCTCATTAATACATTTGAGACAGAAGTATGGTGTATGATATTAACTTTGGCATGCATTAAAGCACTAATGGCCGAATATGACATGCAATTGATCGAAACTACTAAGTGGGATACGATAAAGAGATTCTTTGCCCGCGTTTTCTGCGCGTTTAAAATGTTTCTGGACCAGTCCCCTTATATCCGAAACATGGGTTGGTTCGTTGTCTACGCATGTTTTATTCTTCTGTCGTGGTTTTATAGACAAGATTTACAGGTTGGAATGATAATTTCGCCCCCACATGATATAATTGAGAATTTTACGCAATTGCTTTTGCTGGACTACAAGATTCTCCCGATGAATGCGAAACAGGTTGAAAAGGAGAACTGGTGCAGATCTTTCGAATTCTGGGTGGACAAGTCCCAAAGGGCTAAGTTTCCTGCTAACAAAATCTGTAATTTGGAGTATAATTCTGAAAAGACATCTGAAATTTTAACAGACGTTTGTAATATAACAAACAAGTATGCACTCTTACAATTTACGAAGATTCAAGGGATCGTGTTTAAAGTATTCATGAGTGAGCTAAAATGTAATACTGATTGCTTTAACGTGAACAGATACGTTTATAGAGAATATTTAGTTTTTGAAGCACAAAATACCCTAAGTATCATTTTAAAGAAAACTTTGGCAAATTTCGCAAATTATGGACTTGTAAACAAGTGGCAAGATGTGATTTCAAATATCTTCCGTCGTTTGTACACTAACGTTTTGCGAATGAAAGCGGAAAATACCGAGGCCTCTCCTGTAGCCTTGATGTACACGACAAATGTATTTGGTGCGTGGGGAATTCTTTTTCTGGTGTCGTTTATTGCATTTTGTGGTGAAAAGGCATTCTTTTTCTGCAGTTGGAAAATCAAGTACGCTCTGAGTGTAAAAGCAATACTTCATGTTCTGAACAGATGTATGCGTTTATTCTTTGCTTCATTCAAAAAGAGGTCAGGCCTTTTCGTTGGCACTATATTCCAGCCCGCCCCTGTTAAAGAAACCCTGAATTTAACTTCTAGGGCTTCCAAAAATGAGTTTACGATACTGGTAAAGACTGAATCGTACCTAACGGAATCACAATACTGTGAAAGACTGTTTAAGAATCCGCTCTCCAGTAATACTTTGAACGAAAAATTCCAACACGTCCCTGAATGCGTTAGCAATCAATGAAAGTATATTTCAAATAATATGATTTCACAGGCCCAAATGTCAGTTGATGTTGTAAATATCATTTGTTTTAATGAAATGGGTGCCATCCAACGATGAGAAAAGAATTGTATTTTAATCTGAAATTTAATTGCTACTCTGTACTGGAAATATTACCGCCATGGCAAATTCTCTTGAATTTGTCATATTCTAAGCATTCGAATAATTTTCTTGATAGCCCAAAATCTGTAAACTTGGAGACACCATTTGCACGTTCCTTACAGCCAAGTCGCCGTGAATGACCTAAAAATTGCACACACGAGAATTTTTGCTCATATCATTTTCAGTACGTTCCAAAATTGGAAACATTTAGTGAATGGTGTAATGCTAAAGTAGTATAATTCGAATGTCATATTCCCTAACAAATATTCTTATTTTTTTTCAAATAGTAGCAATGTAATTGTGCAAGTCATTTAAATCAGGAATTTTTCCAAAAATTTGGTGTCTATTAGAGCCACTAGTTGCAGAGAAAAAATGCCTTCAACCAAATAAGGCAATCAGTTTTGACCGGAAAAAGGCTTAAGCCGGCTTCATTTTGCCCGATTGATTAAAGGTCAATTATCCATCGTAGAATAATCACCTTATATTCTGTACATTAAAAACGGAAATCATCTCGATGTGATATAATTTTACAAGACTTGAGTCAAAAACCTGAGCAAAAGGTAATCTGCAGGTTTAGGGAAAAAATTTACATCAGGTAAACTATTACCTTCAAATATGTTTCATGAGGTTGTCAAACTCTGGTGGAGTCCAATGTTCATGAGTGAAGTGGGAATTGTATTCCGAAATTTCATAGAACTTGGATCAAGAAGAAAAGTCTGGTATATTTTCAAAACTTATCATGTCCTGAAGGCGTATAGTTCAATGGCAAGGATAAAGGCAGATGCGAATCATAATTACGTAAGATATGGAGGTTTTTTACGCATCAATTGGATTTTTTTCGGAGTTTAGAAAAATGATTTGGTTTTTTGTGTTTAGGTTGAAACAAGAACTTTGGAAAATGAATTAGGCAAGTTTGTTCGTTCAGGGTAACATGGACACCATCGGGGTATTACGGATCATGCAGTTTGGGCTGATGAGCAAGATGCTTTATTATGGGAGGCTTTAGTATTCTTTGAACGGAACAAGTGATTGGGTTTCAAGGGGTGTTAAGTTATAAAATGATTAAATAATACTATTCTATTTGTATTAATCAAGTTACATGATAATTATATCGAATCTTAAATAAAAAATAAATCCATTAGTTCCAAGCTGTTTTCATACTTAGAAATAAAGCAGTTGTGAAAGACATTTTGTATAAGTTGAAATAAGCATGCATCACGACACTAAACTACATAAATGATTTCAGATCAAGTCCTTTTGTTGGAATATAGGGACGCTGATTTCAGAGTGCAGCTGGGAAAGAGTGATGAGCTCAGTAAATTTTGTAGCTATGAATGAAATACAGACTCTCCAAGTTTTTTCTCTTTGCCTTTTTAACCCTTAAAAGGTGGATAGTGACAATGTTAAAAACAGGCAAAGAGAAAAATTCTAATAATATGTAAATGACTTGTGGTGAAGGATTTATTCGATCGCATGAAAATAGATTAGCATCCACTCGTTTTTGTATTTGATCAAGTACCTATATCTCAGATTTATTGGTACTACTCAATCATAAGCAACTAATAAACGTGATGTCACTGTTTACGCTTGTTGACTGAACAAAGCAAGCAAAAATTAAACACACATTTCTGACGAACCACCTCTCGCGGTCAGCTGATCAAATTTATAGTTTTTCCTTAATGATCGTTGAGATCGAAACTGTAAATGTATCTCTAGTAGAGCACTATTCGTAGGAACAACGCAATGAGTTCCGTGCTTCAGTGTTAGCTACTAACTATGAAAGACTCGTCGCTTCTAACAATGATACAAATTGAACTACAAAGACTTTTGAAATACAATGTGGGCCACCTCGATAAGAACAAAACGCCATAAGCTCCCATTTTATTTGTTCTAATCGAGGTGGCCCTTCTTGTGTACATTGCTATCACGAATTGTCAGTAATTATGAACATGGTTTTGTTGCATATACACATGTCTGGCATGTTTTTACGCTTATGTAATGTACTTATATCTGCCAACCCACCGTCAGTTTTCCTTACCACTAACCTCACACGGGCTACCCTTCGCGGTAAGGAAATTTTCTCAAATTTTTGAAATTTTCGGTATGTACACACATTATAAAGTGCTGGTTATAAAAAGTATAAAATCGGAATAATAAAAAAAAATCCTCCACACAAGCGAATATTTCAAAAGCACCTCAAAACCTTCAATAATTCCACATTTTTCCTCATCTCTCAGGCAATACTGTTTGTTGAGAGCCAAACTATTCAAAATTGACAAGTTAAGGTATACCACAACATATTTACATCTCGTAATCGAAAAAACTCGAATATCAAATTAGTGTATTCCATTTTGAGCTTGGTGTTGACTTCGAGTTCCACATACAACGGATATACAATTATGTTTGTGTTATATTTCACCCTCTTGTAAATTGTGCTCGCGACTGTACACGGATTAATTTTGTCTGTTATTCCAAACGAAAAATATTGCACCATGTACTAGAGCTATCAATGGCAACTTAAACAAAACGTGTTTATCGATGATTTATCCTTTTGTGATTTCTTAATGCAACCTTTTCGGAAGCGTAGATGGCAACATAGTTTCATCGGACACGGCTTGAAATATTTGATCCTCTTTAAAATTTCGTATTCAGCGATAGTTTTATTTGGATCTTGTGTAATATTTATTAGAAAATCTTAAAACCATTATTGGCTTATTAATCTTAAAACCATCATGCAAGCCAAATGGGGTATTCTAGTTTTGTTTGGTTTTGCTTATGCGCATATCCACTTTCTTACGACGGTAGATTGTTTTCTAATCCCTGATCACCCCGAACAGAAAGTGTGTACAGTTCACGTTTACCAATTGACAAATATTCCACTGTTAGAGGAAGCATTCGAATCTTTTATAGAAGCTAACACCGACAAGGTTATCTACACAATCAGCACTTCAAAGAAATCAGACAACACAAAGGACATCATTGTGCAACCATCGGCTCATTTCTTTGAGGAATGTGCTTTCAATATAATTATACCTTACATATCTGGGGATGAAATGTTAGCAAAGGAGGATTTCAGTTTGGACAACTTTATTTACTTCAATCATTATGGATGGAGAACATACGAGTTTTCAACATTCATAATAATTGCAACGGTACGCAGTACCTGGAACATTATTGTAGGTCACCTTATACCAGTCAAATTATGTTTCTTCGTAGTTGGCGCACGAAACCAGGTATTTCCGAGTTTGGGGTATTTCCCTCAATCCCCAGGGATGTTTTTCCCTGTACACAGCTTTAAAATTTCAAGAGATATACGATACTTAGAATACCTACCAACGTCAGTCACAGACAAATTTACTCAACTTCAGATTTACACAAATTTACCTGTACAACAATATCCAAATTGTATCAAAAACTTTTGGAGTAGGGAATATAAAATTGCGAGGCCAGTGTGTTTACTAGATTTAGATTTAGATTTAGATTTATTGCTTCTTTGGATTGGTGCAGCCATTGGCCTTTACAATTATTCAGCGAGTAGGCAGTTACAAAAATTCTCTCTTATATACTATTATTACTTATGATACACAATTATTAGTTTCGTGTTGTCAATTTATCTCTGAGTTTTAGAATTGTTACCGCAAGTGCATACATACATTTGGCTTTCTTTTCATCACAGTTTGCGACAAAAACAAAACTCTCCTTAATGTCTTTAGGAACATTATAGTCTCGTAAGAGGAAGTGTCGTATAAGTTTATATCTGTGACATTCAAAGAGCACATGAAGTGAGTTTTCATTGCTTCCAGAGCTACAAAAATCACAAGTTCTATTGGACACCTTACCAAAAAAATGTTCTAATTCCTTAAGCCGTGTGTTCAATAGTTGAGATGAGTTGCTTCTTATCTGTGTAATAAGTGTTGTTTGGTACCAAGGCTGTGTTATGTTAAGATATTCGGCTACTTGGATGTGTGTTCTTATTTCTTTGTAATATACATTTGAGCTACTTTCCTGCATCCTTTTGATGTCTATTTCTAGGGCCTGTTTCTTAATTTCTTTTATAGCTGTAGTGACGAAGGTTCTTCTTTCAGCAACACTGTGTTCTTGCTCGAGACATTCTATAATTTGAGTACAATTCCACTTTTTCAACAGGGATAGGAAACTACGAAACCAGTTATGTTTCATGTTTTGGTTATTAACTTGGTTTTTAAGTTTAAGGTAACAACAGAATATTAGACTATCTTTTGGTTTGCTCATAAGTCTCTTCCAGAAGTTCAACATATTTTTAAGAAGATCAACAGTAATAGACTCGCAGCCTGATTCCAGCCTGAGAAACCAGTTTGGTGTACATTTAGGGAGTCTAAACATACGTCTTAGGAAGTTATTCTGGAAGATTTCTAGTTTGTCAACGTTCTCTAATCCCCAGATGGGGGAACAGTAAGATAGTGTAGACTTTACTAAACTCTTGTATAAAGCAATTCTGCTCTGTAGTGTTTTGATACGGCTTCTATACATTAATGAAAATAACTGATTTTCAGCATTGTTAGCTTTTTTAGTGAAGTTTGCACATACATCAGTAGTATTTAGATTAGAGTAGAATGTAACTCCTAAGTACACATATTCTTTTACAAACTCTATTTCTTGATCGCCCCAGAAGACCTTTGGTGTGTCTTTTCTGGGTTTACCATACTTGAAAACAACAATTTTCGTTTTATCCAGGTTTACATTAAGGTCATTTGACTTGAAGTAAGTTTCGATTCTAAAATATGAGTTTCTTCGTCGTGTACCTCGGTGTTATTCATGCGTCATGGTTTTACAGACAAGACTTGAAAGTGCCAATGATAATAGCGCCCCCACCAGATATTATTGTTAACTTCACTCAATTGCTTTTAGTGGATTACAAAGTTCTACCGATTAATGCAACGCAGGGTGAAAATTTGGACTGGTGCAGGTCCTTGGAATTCTGGGTAGAGAAATCACAAAGAGCTTTCTTTCCTGCAAGAAGGATTTGTGATTTGCAGTATCATGTGAAGGGTACATCAGAATTGATAACGGATATCAGTAATATAACGAACAAATTTGCTATCCTGCAATTCATCCAGATAGAACAGTTAGCTTATAAAGCAGCCATGAGATCGCGTGACAGCAGTGTTGACTGCTATAATTTAAAGCAGCACCTTTATGAACAGTTTTCAGTTTTTGTGTCACAAAATTCCCTTGGTAATGTAATAACGAAAACGTTGGGAAAGTTTTCAAATTATGGACTGATAAAAAGGTGGGATAGTGTGATTTCAAATCTCTTGCGGCTTGAGTTTAATAACCTTCCGCAAACGACTGTAGAAGCTACTCAGGCATCTCCTGTAGCTTTAATGTCAACAACAAATGTGTTTTGTGCCTTGGGTATTCTTTTACTCTTGTCGTTTGTGACACTTTGTGGTGAAAAGGCTGCCTACCACACCAGCGGGAAAATCAAACAGTTCCATGTGTAAAAGCTAAAAGCTCTATTTCATGAACTGAATAAATATTCGTTTATTCCAAGTTTCATTCAAAACGGGATGACTTGTTATCAATATCAGACTAAAAAAATAATATGGATGATTGTAACAGTTGTCTTAATAAAATACGTGCAAATGTAGGAGCTTGTTTAATTGCGTTTAGTAAAAAAACTTCAGTTTGCAGTTTGAAGAAATATAAGAGTATTTTTTGCGTTTTATTCAAATATGTCATACACATGAATAATTTCACGTAACAATTTGATACATATAGAATTTCTGAACAGCAACTTACAAAACATGCAGCTTTAGGAAGCTCACATTTCATTTCATGGGTGGTTTAGCTATCGAATTTTTATCTCAATGCTCCAAAAGGTTATTTCTTCCGTCGTCAACTGTGTACAATAAAGAATCAAAATCCTTTTTTTACTCGGGCATCATTGCGTTGTGTCTTTTTGTTCTTATTTGTTTTACACGTCTACATACTCCAAAACAGAAATGCTGCAAAATGAGATTCCACGATTGCTTTTGGTATGAGCAACGATTTTAAACGGTGCTTGGTGTAGCGGAGATATGCTATCCAACAAAATTGTTTTTTCATGAGTAAAGGAGAGCTGGTTATAATCATAACTATTACTGTTATCAGTGAATGTAAATTGGAAGTGTAATTGGAATATTTCAATTAGGAGTGGATTCACAATAATATCATCCATTCGAATTGGAATATCCCAAATGGAATTGAAATTGGAGTAGGAATTTGAATATACAAATATTACAAGCTAAAGTAGTCTTTGGTACATTTAATACTCCCAGGAAATTATTGTCAACTTTTGTGAAAGTGGATTACAGGCATAAGTTAATTTCTAGCATTTTCCGTTTATTTCCTTATAAACCTATAAAACTACACACATGTAGGATGCGGGAGACGAAGAGTAGAAGAAAGGAATTAAAGGCACTGGATCTGCCCTCAATGTTCAGTTTAAAGGGCTAAGTTTCCTGCTCACAAAATCTGCAATTTGGAGTGCGTGTAATTCTGCAATTGTGTGATTTCAAATGTTTTCCGTCGTGTGTACACTAATCTTTTGCGAATCACAGTGAAAACTGCTGAGGCCTCTTCGTTAGGCTTGAAGTACACGACAAAGGTATTTTGTGCTTGCTTGGGGAATTCTTTTCCTCGTGTCTTTTATTGCATTTTATGGCGAAAAGGCTTTCTATTTCTGCAGTTGGTAAATCTAGAAGGCTCCGAATGTAAAAGCGATACTTCATATGTGCGTTTATTCTTTGCTTCATTCAGAAAAAGATAACCGAATTTTAGTTCCTAAATACTAACAAGATAGTGATTAAAACACTTGCTCTTGTAAACAAATCATGTAGCCCGGAGTCCACGTATAACCGCAGTTTGATGAAAATGAACCCCTTGAGCAGGAGGGATAATTTACACGCTTGGAAATTTTAGAAATGCAAATCCGAAAACTCAAAAAGGTTTGTAAAATTTCATGTCAGCCAATTAAAAGTAGTTTATTAGCATATTTAAATAAAACTTACAATGTTTATTTATATTATTCCTCGTATCAGAGATGCTTCGGGCTACAACCGCAAAAACTTTCTGGTTGAAGTTGAAAAAAGAACAGGTGACTTGGTTAATAAGGAATCCAGTGGCTTAAGCCTACACCAAGCAGATTCTAGAAGCTAAGGTAGTCGCTTTTTAAACATACGTGGAAATAAATACTATATTAGTGTATCACTTGCTTGTAAGGAAAGAATAAATGCTTTTGCTTCTGTATATTGGTCCTCTATAATAATTTCATAAATTCAGTGACCGTTGCTGTGAGGCGTAAATGCGTGAAGATTTAAATGACAACATCAAATCATGCGTGAGATTCGTGAACGAAATTAAAGTTGAAGAAAATAGTTAAATTGGATTTAAAAAACTTTATCCGTCATTGCGAACATATCTAATTAGCTGGCTCCTTCAGATTTTGGAACAAAATAAAACACTCTAATTGATTGTGGTTAGTGTTAGATGCAAGATCTTTTTTGAATGAAAACTGCAGAACTTTTTTCTGCTATGTGAAAAAGTAATTAATTAATAAATTGGGACTCCTGTCTTCACGTAAATTGAGTTCCCAGTGATGCAGTACCATCTCATACGTGTCTGGGTTTCAATATGGCATGCACTAGTGAACTTCATTCAACTTCTCGAACATAATGGCTTAATGATAGCTTGAGAAGTTTGTGAAACTTCGTTTGCGCTCAAAATTCAAAAAGCTAAAATTGGAATTGTGGATTATTTTGACGAGCATAAAGTATTTATGTTTTTTTAATTTACATTAAAAACAGATTTCCATTTTCAATCAACCACAAATGTATTCATTTTGAACTTCAAAAATTTGCTGGAACCTTCGCAAAATGTCTTTGAACGTAGGTCTTTTGGTCGGCAATAAATTCCAGCAGGCCTCCATTATAGCAAACCTTGAAATTGGCATATGCAGAGTAATAAAATAAACTTACAAAACTGGTGACGGGCGAATTTTACCTAGCGGAGTCACAATACTGTGGAGGAGTGTTCTTAAATCCACTCTCCAGTAATTCCATGAACGAGGAATCCCAAGCCATTCCCGGATATGGGAGCATCCCATGGGAGTATATTTCAAATAGTGTGATGCCGTAAGCCCAAACGTCACTTGCAGTTGAAAATGTCATTCGCTTTAAAGACTCGGGTGCCATCCAGCTATGAGAAAAGGGCTGTAATCTGAATTCAAGTTACATGTACACTAAAAATATTACCGCCATGGCAAAGGCTCTTGTTTCTTTTTGACATATTCTGAGTATTCGTATAATTTTCTAGATAAACCAAAATCAGAAATTTTGGCGACACCATTTTCGGTGATTAGAACGTTCCTTGCAGCCAAATCACCGTGAATAACCTAAAAATTTACACAGAATAAGATTTTTTAGCCAGCATGCTCGGTATCTTCCTTATTCGAAACCTATAGGGAATGTTATAATCCTGAAGGAACAAGTATTGCAAATATGGGTCCTCAAAAAGTCTCCTCATTTGTTTGAAATAGTAGCAACATACGTTAGCAAGTTTTTGAAATGAGCAATTACTCCAACATTCTGGTGTCGATTGGAAACCATGGTTGAAGAAGAAAGTTTCTTACGTTTTTGGAGGCAATATATTCCATTCCAGAAGCTATATTGCGAACCCAAGTGTCAGCCAAAATTCCATAGCTGGCCTTTGAGTCACGACTAAAATCAAGGGCTATAGAAGGCAATTTACATATTGACTTCAGTGAAGAAACTTACATATGCAGTCCGGTGTTGTGACAAATTAATTTAATTTTTTCCTCTTTTTGCAAAACATCATGTAAGGATCCGATTTCACATAACTGCATGACCAGGTACACAATTCCTGTAGTGGAAGATTAAATATACCGGTTGTGATCATCGAGGAAAGTTACATGTCAATAACACGGGGATTGACTTTACACGTTGACCTACCTTTCCGCTTGCTCGAAGTATTTGCTCCAATAATACCCACGACATTTTCATGGCTGCCAACGTGTATCATTATTTTTATTTCCGACAGAATATTCTTTGCTAGTTGAGACGACATCGAGAAACGAGATGTTTTAATGGCAACACGAGTTCCACATGATTTCATTGTGCCACTAGAAACAATTCCTTGTTGTCCTTCTCCCAGCATGGAAAAATTGTCTTTACAAAAAACAGTTACATGTACGATTTACATCGACTTGAAATGGCGTTTCTACGAATTCTACTCTAAAGTTTACCAATTAAAAACTTCATGCCAAGCAGTCTCTATAGCCCAGACAATTTGCAGCTGCACAATGAAAATTGAGCGACTGGTTGGTTGACCTCGGGTTTGTCTCAATTCTCACTCGTCTGTCTCAATTGTTCTTTATATGTGTACTTACGCAGAGAATTAATGATTCACATTCTTATTAACTCTTATCGGCTGATAAAACGCAAATGACCTTAA
>JAQGAC010000244.1:0-32314 GCA_034696585.1 Isotomurus maculatus
AGATCTTGATCTTCGTGTATCTTCACAAACTGGCTCCAAAATCCAATCCATTCTGTAAGTTCGCCGTTGAACTTCTTTAGTTGAATCTTGGGCAGTTTATAACTCTTCTTAGTGTTGTTGCCAGCTGCATCTGCAAACGCTTCTCTAGGGACTGGGTTTGCTGTCTTTGGAGGCTGCAGATCCTCGACTAGACTTCCGATGTCTCTCATCGTGTCTTCGTACTCTTCAGTCTTCAACACTTTTGCTTCATAATCCGCATCAGAAACATTGGCATCCAACAGGGCATTCTTCATCTTCAAGTCAAGCTGATGGATTTCCCCAATTAGGAAGTCCAATTTCCCGAACTTGATGTTCACGACTCTTAAGTCCACTTTCTCAGCTGCTAGCTCCACTCGAATCTCATTCGCTGTCTTCGTAAACGACGATCGAAGTGGGGCTCTTTGTTTTCTAAGACGGTCCATAATCAACGCAGGCAGTCGGGGTCACCACAATTTTACAGATAAAAGACTTCTACAGAATGTCTACTCTGTTACAAGGATTAGATGCTCGCGAGGATAGGATAGTCTAGCTTTAGTCAGTGTCGGTTCTACAATACAACTCTCCTTAAAATCTTACTTGAAAGTTTATTACAAACACGACGCAGCGACTTGTTGACAGCACAAAAGTTGACAAAAGAATGACAGCGCATAACTCGCTGCCACAAACAACACCTCGGTTTTACACATTTTGCTCAATTAATTTACATAGAAACTACAGGCTAATTCACTTCACATTTTACAAACAATCACCGAATTCCAAAACCTTCTGTGTTTATTTGCTCTCGGAATAACTGTCAGTTGTGTATACAGAATGAATAGAACTTTATAATATACACTTCGCTGCAAGGGATAGGAATAGAGGAATGTACATTAAAGTCATGATCATTATTATTTGGGAATGAAAGAATGCTGATGTAAACACGTAATAATAAAACATCTTTGTTGAGAATAGATGAACAAAAAGATGGCAAAATATTTGTGTGTAGCAACTCACGTTTTAGGATCTGAAGAATCAACTTGGGTGACTGCAGCATTTTAAGTATGAAATACGCGTGAAGTTATTCTATACTGCTCGGAGGTGTTTTATAATTGATTTCTCATAAGATTTCTTAGATTACTTAAATTACTCATTCTTCTATTCAATTATTATTATTGGCACAAAACTAGAAGCTCGGAATTGTTTAAACACTGTTGACTACGTTGTATACTTGTATGTAAATTTTTTTACAATGTAATGTACGCACATTTTTTATTACTCACTCACTTCTTAACACAATGCCACTGGCAATTAAATATTTCACGCATATCGACAGCTTTCTACAATTAATAATACCGCGAGTGAGAGAGTAGGTGTAATACACACTTCTTCGCACTGTTCACACTAGTTAATAAATCCAGGATGAAATAAACAACTCTCCAAACTAATTTACCGTATTGTCTCTTGAAATCCGGTCGGGTTATAATTGAAACTATGAATGAAATTAACACTTTATTTGTTCTACTTAGTCACTTTAATGGGGAGCCAGTTATGGGTTTGGTTCTACCACTTCCCTATAAGCATTTTTATGTTCCCCGTAAAACCTAACTTTATTATTAAGCTAACAAAGTTTTGTGTGTACTACTTTATGTAGTACCTACTGAACTCAATGGTAGACAAGAATCACGTATAAATAAACAAATACTTAAGATCATTTCTTAAGTTACAATGAATGTGCTGTGTGGTTGTTATCCTTGTAATTTAAACTGAACGACTAACTTCTGTAAAACAAAAGAATTAACAGAAAGTTCTCATACCACACATGTAAGGGAAGGGAATCATCCTACCGGAAAAAGTTTTATACATAATATGCAGACTTCTAGTTGGTAACAAGAGATTATACTACACTTATGTAAACCGTTCTGTCCGCATATGAACCTGACACATTATTATTATCATTTCAATGAGGAGTTGGAATGCTAGACATAATACGACTTGCCACAATGTGAAACCTGTGCTAACTAGTAGGGAAATAAATCCGTTTTAACGATACTAAATAAATAACACAAAAATATACACAGAGAATATTAAGGGATTATTAGAATCGGAATATTTTGTGTGTTATTTTGGAATGGATCTCCTCAAAAATTAATATTCCTAATAACTCCTCAGAAATAGGAAGTTTTGCATCACGCGTATGTCAGTCAAGATCACAGTTAAAACAATAGGAATATATCACTGGCAGAAAGATAACGAGCGTGCATGATGCATCATTCCTTGGTAGTGAACTATGCTCGTAGTATTCTGTAGTGTGTGTGTGTGGTGTGTGTGTGTGGATGATAAATCTCAATAAGTGGTTTACTACATGGATGCTTCAGAAGTATAATTGAAAGAATGAATGAGTGATTGTTGTACTGTTTGATTGTACTGTTATTTTTTCAGTTCAGTTCTATTCCCATGAATATCTCATTTTAAGGAGCGATTTAACCAACAAATAACTATTTTCCGCGTAGATTGCTTCAGCGAGCAGTTGTACAACTGCTGAACTCCTCGTTCACCTTTGATGTGATTACGCAGGGTAACTTAATAGTAGGGACTTTAATCAGATTAGATGACTTGTGGCTTGACTTGCTCTATCCCATCGTGAAATTAGGTCTGGATGGAATGCACCTGTTTTTGTAACTATTGTAGCATACTGCACACATAGTAAAATCCTCAGTGCAAAACTTGACTTAGTTGGCAAGCTACTCTGGGTAAGATTTTACCGTTGAACAGAGATTTGCTCTTGTTGCAGTTGTGGTATTTCATGATTTTATATTTCCCAATACTTAATGCATGGAGGAAGTTTATTTTTGGTATTGCACACACCATGTCTGTTCACAAGTTGTTATTAGTTGAGTCCAAAGTTGTATCGAAATTCGAGACAGTTCAACTTTCACATCAGTATGCACGAGACGTAGTGGTAATTATAAGTCTTCAGATTACTATACTGTACTGATCGATTTTGCCAGAGATATAAATGGACATAAGTATGAAGTATATTAATGTGTGCAACATTTTGTGTTGCAAATATGTGGGCACCCATTTTTATCCAAGTTTACCCTGAAACCATTCACGAATTCACTTCGTTTATCAGGTTTACTAGGATTGCTCAATCGCAGGGGAGCTTTATTATTCGTTGTTCTCCTCGTGTTGAGTTAAGACCATTATGATAATTTTGAAGAAAGTTTGACTCTTAGGTGTATCATGACATGACAAAGCAATGAAATGGTCTCTTAATAGTGTGTGTGTTTGTGTGTGTGTCCCACACACGGTAAGCTGTGAACTAGAACAACACATCTCACGCAAGGTGAGACCACATTCAGTTCATGTCACTTATCAACAATTTTTAGATGTTTGAGGTATAACGAAAAAGACAACGAAATTTCCTGTCGCTCACTGTGTCATGAGGACTTGCTGATTCAACACTTGGCTCGACTAGGACTCGCGTAGTCGTAAACTGAAATTAAATTACTCATGACTGCGAGAGTGAAAGAGCCTCCCATGCAAAAATTAAGAATTCTGTAAAAAAGGCAAATTCAATCTTCATCCTAATTTGAACCAGAAACTTTAAGCTTCTTATAAATGTGCTAAGGCATGCATGGCCCAACTCTCAACTCTATCCACTTTGAAGTAAAGCATTGAAATTCAATTATCATCTCTGACGCAGTGAACCACATAAAGGTTTGATTGAATCTGAATAAATCCATCCTTATTATTCTCAGAAACAGCCCAAGGACTGTTTGTTAGTACAAAACCGTTTAATTTCAATATTATTTTGCTACACACACATTGTTCTCCGAGTATAATGTGAAGTGTATAAATGCTGTGTAGAGAATCGAGAGTCCTGCGAAGATCGCGCAGTGTGTGATCATCAATCCAATGCTGAATTATGGCTTACAGCTCAAAAAGTATTACAGCAGTGCACGGCGGCTGTATGCCGTTTTACCACACAACAACCAAGTTTGGCTTAGTTGTGTGGAGTTGTATTAGCATGAACACTCGAGATTTAATAGATTCAAATGGATTGTATAATAATTTTTATTTTAAGAAAGTCCTCACTCTCAATCGAAGCATGTGGGCTGACTCATTCATTTTGCCGTGTCACGATTGACTCCGAGGTTTTGAACTACTTTTTCTTAATTATTTATGAAAGCTCATGCATCCCTTCCCTGCAGTCAAGTTAGCGATAAAAACATCCCATCATCAACAAACGGGTAGGAGTTCAATTAACTACAGAGCAGGTATGTGTCTACTGCAGACTCTTGAATTCTATGTTCTCTCCTGCATTCCACTACACACGCCAATTTTCTAAGCATTTAGAGTCGCTATTTAAAACAACTTTGACTTGAAAACATATTTACATGCATAATACACTTAGAATAAATTCACTTTATTAGCCTAGGAAGTCTTGAATCAGCTTTCAGCTGCAGTGGAAATGCACAGAGCATCTTTCTTTAAGTTCTTTTGCACATTTTCGTGTCATTTATCTCCTGAGCATTGAAGCATATTGAGTGAAGAAGCCAGTTATATTTATTATGAATACATTTTGGGACTTTGTGGCTCACAGCAAGCAACCTGTTGATGGCTGATTCTCTTACTGTTTAGATTGGTACTTAAAAGATGTGCATTGTAAGATCATGTCTTTCCGGTTTGCTTTTATTAGCAAAAGTAAATCTTTTAGCAGATTGTAAAAAGAATTGAAAACGAATCCAGACTCTTTTACGTATCTTATGTATACTACGCAACATCTTCACATCTTTAGAGAATGCACATTCAACTTCTCTGATCCGGAAGTCAATCGCTCAAACAAAGTTAAAGGATTCTTCACGCTATGATTCCCTGAGGTACAAAAAAGATCTTTTGTCGAAGAGATGACATAAGTCAAATCGTTTGAACCCACTGCTACGTGTAATCCTTCCTTTGTTGGGTTAACATAATGTGTCCCCAACTCAGAATGGAATTTGCTAACAGAATCCTACACTAGTTTACTGTACCAAAGTACTTATACATGAAGATGGTGACTTACGGGATAAATGATGCATATGACGGTTTCTTGATTAAACGGTCAGACCCTTTGTGTTCAAGTACTTAACAAGTTATTATATACACGCCAATGTGGTAAAAGACGAAAAATCAACTCGAGATTGAGTGTTTCAAATGAATAGACACAAAGGCCAACAATACGACACCGCTTTAGAGGTTTGTTTGGTTGAAGAAGTACGTAGGAAAATGAATTGTTACAGAGCTTTACCAAATGACGCTTTCCATGTGTTGCGCGGTGGCGTATATTTTTTGCAGACGGTGAGAAACTGTCTAAAAATGATCAATAGTGGGAGATTTACATGATGCGAACAACTGTTACGTATTGATGATAAGAAACGGCCCATGACTTCTTTTAGCATAAAAATCTGCATGTTATACGTTAGTTGTTTATGTAGACTCTTGACTTGAGCCTCAGATTTTTTAAAGAACCACGACCGTTGATGATCATCGTGATGATGATAGTTTTCTGAACATGAACTATCGGAATTGAAAGAGAGGACCGCACCGATGCGAAACCGCAAGAAGGAGGTTTAAAAATGCTAAAAAGGTTTTGAAGACTGAAAGGTTGAAGAAGCCAATATCCCACTTGAAATGTGATGTTCATGTGACTTGCTTCACCACAACACGATCATCTTTGCCCTATCAATAACACACCGACCATGAAATGAATTGACTAAAAATTGGAAACCGTAAAAAAGAAAATCGTTCCCTTTTTGCAAAGAAATCTACCATAGAATTCATGCGTATATACAATTTGCTGAATGATTTTTGAATAAAGTATTGGGCAAGGTAGAAATTTACTTGAGAAATTACATCTTTCTCCCCAACTTTCGAGTACGTGTATCAACTGAAACTCCTGTAATGGTGGAGAATTGTGGTGACAGTAAACTTTTTACGCAGGTAAAATAGTGAGTCTGCACTTTTACATTATGTAACAGAGTTTTTTCCCACCAGGAAATTGATGGTACACCTTATGCACCTGTTTCATACCTGAATCATCACAGCACCGGCATTGCTCCGTGGGAGTATCATTTGCACTGCACATGCAACACTCACAAAAATGATCTTCCACATGGTGAGATCTATGAAAGTTATGGTATTCCCCCAAATTATCTGATTCCGAGGTATTGTAATCGTTTAAAGTGACTATTTCTTCTGTTTCGATTTCAGTGGGAATTGGCGATGCTTTTAGTTGTACCAAAGCTTCGTCATCATCGTTGGGATTAGGAGGAGCTAAGAGATCACATTCATTCTTATGATTCGGTGGATCCACACTGTAAAAGTCCGACTTACTAATTACAGTACGGCCACTACTGCTTAATGTATCACAACTGTTGGAGGAATCCATTTTGGTAACTTAAATAATTCCAGGCAGTCTCAAACTTTAATATACTTAGGTTAATTGCAGATATGTCTGTAAAATCTGGATTAAGAGTTCACCCCAATAATGAGGGATTACTAGTTTGGCACTATCAACGACCGTTGGATATTGCAGAAACCACTAGACGATGGATTACATCGCAATTCGTGTAAATCACTGAACTGAATGAACTTTTATTGTTATTACACACATTCCTCTCAAAGCTCTGAGGGTTTGAGGGGTTTTGACTTTTGACAGTAGAGAACAACAATTTGATGAACACAAACTTGTGTCAGATACAAATAAACCTGATGTAATTTCTACGTTGTCTTTTATTTATGAAGACTTGTTGTTATTCTCAAGAAGAAGTATAAAGTTATTAACCACTTGTAACTGCAGCCAATAAATTGTAGAAAATATGTTTCAATTGCACCAAACTGACTATATAGTTGCTCCTTGTAACTTGAGTAATCAGAACAGAATCAGAGTTCGCCTATACTGCTTACAGAGTCGTATACATGTGTATATATGAAAGTCCTTATTTTTGCGAAAACTTATTCTTTGCCCTCTGAGCGAAAAGTGATGATGTAGTGCTCAGAACTGAGGCGACAGGTAAACTGAGGTACACTAATAAATGCAGGCAACAACTTGACTTTAATATTGCCAAGAGGAATGCAAAGTAGCTTGGCAAATGGAGCAAGGAGTGGGAATAAGAAATGCATCATGCAGAAAAAAGATTCTGCATATAATGGCTCACCTAAGTGAAATGACTGACTGAGCAAAAATCATCATCGTATTTCAATCCTTCTCTCAGTGCAACAAATCTTCTTATCATGACGAGGCTTCGAAAAATGACTTCACCTCTCATGACTGCGACTTCAGTCTTCAATATTTGCATTTGCATAAAAGTATATACCTCGTGGTTGTGCGAATATTGAGATATTGAGAAATGGCAAATTGAGAGCGAGTGTATCTCCAAAATGTCATCATCATCATCATCACCCTATGATGATAATCTTTCACATCCCCGTGTATGGATAGTTTTATTTACCTGTGTGAAGTGAAACATTAAGTGCAGTTCAAATATAGCGTAACGTTATAATTCATTGATAATAACTGACCGCACTGAGATAACTACTTTGTACGTATATTTGGATATATTAATCTCTCTATCAATCCGAGTCTTTTATGTATATCACGATAAGAGCTAACTTGAGTGATGATTCAGATCAGATGTGATTTATATACCACTATTGTAAATTCATATGATTTCACAACATTCAGTGTACTTGTCAACTACTTTGACATTTACTGGATGGAGTAGACTGCCTATAGTCAGTAGAGTTGACAAGTAATAGTAGAGATGTGATTAGAATTAACAAACATTTTTTCTAAATTGCGTAGGCTTAAGATACGTAGTGTAGCATTGCTGAATGATGAATCACAAGTTGTCTCATTATGCCAATATTTAAGTCATCATCAGAAGGTCTTTTCCTCTTTTTACCTCTCTCATTTAATGTGTAATATTATGCATCGAGTCGAACTTGACCAAGAACTGTTTCAGGTTATTTCCTCCTCAGATTAGTGAATAACATTGAAAGTATTCAAACAAAAATGAGTAATAAGCAAAGATGAAAAGTATTTTTTGCGAATTTAGTCACCTGTGATGATAAGAAAGACTCGTCGTAATAGCATTCGTAATAACGTGCGAATTAGCGTTAACTTGTTTGTTCGAAGTTTAAAGTTTACCCAAAGGGTTGGGTTGTTCGTGTTCATTTCACTTTTACTTAACATGAATTGTTCCCCTTAATACGTGAAAAAGTACAGCCGAGAGCAATTAATGCATTGACATTCACTTTGAGAAGAGCAAGAGATTGTGAGCAGTAATTATATTCCCTTGTATTTGTGCATCAGATTAGGATTATTCTCGAACCTGAAACGCTGAGCATGGCTTGGAATATAATTATCACATAAATGAAGAAACCCTCAATGATTCCACACACAATACGAATGATAGAATTGCATCGAATGGATGTTAAGGTCGTGTGTAGTGACTTTATATCTTCGTTTCTTGGCATGAATAAAGAACATAATAGTATTTCATATTTTGAGCAAGTGCTAAACACGCAAGGATAGAAGAATTGTTCACATCCCACAATTCTCTTAGTAATCAATTCATATCCAATCTAATCTATCTCTCTGTTTGCTCCTGACTGTCGCTATATTTAATATCCACCTGGTGTGTGTGTGTGTGAGTGAGAGAGAATTGTATGTTGTTCTGACTGTATATCTTCATACATATATATCCCACCACCACTACATCCTCAGATAAACTAATTGCCTTTGAGTTATTAAAAGTGAATGTCAAATTCGGTAATACTAATCTATGAGCAAATAAATAAATAATAATGAAATGTCAGACTCCCAATGTCTCTTCAGAGCGCTTTGGGGTACTTGATGTGCGATAGTTTTGTTGATATCTCTCTCATTGCAAAACCGATTGACAAGTATTTTCCACCTATCAATCGGCGTTCTAAAGGGTCCTGCTAGTTAATACGCTGAACTGGGTGGTTTGGTTTCTCTTGTATAATACCTAATTGGACTTAAAGTTATCGAGAGCAGCTTGAGCAGAAAAAACCCAACATAATAAATATTTCCGCACTGAGAACATAATAATATGCACAACCACACAAGATCATGATCACTCGCAGGTTGTAATCCGATCTGTTTGGTATCTGTGCTTGCTTAAATGAAAGCATTCCTTTTATAATCTACACACCAGCAACAACAGCAACCCACCCTTCGCCTTCATCCTGTACGCGGCTTGTAGTGGCGTTGGCGAATTAATTTTTTCCTATCAGTTCTAATTTGAACTCAATTACTCCAACCGTCCTTGAATTATTAATACCTCGTTAAGAATGCTAAAAAATTCCACATTGCTTCTGGGAGTTACCTTATTCATGAACTTGGTTTGGGATATAAATTAAGGATTTACACCCGTGAGGCTGATAGTGTTTGACTTGTACAGGATCCTTCTTAATCCAAGATCTTTTACTTACGAGAGAGATAATTATGTTGGGGAAGGTGCAGTATGCCCAGGAAGGTGAGAGATGAACCAGAAATACGAGAAATGGAGTTGGAAGCAGTTTGTAGCAGTGTAGTAAGGTGTAATGCAATCATAGATTATTAATGTAAAGAAGGAGCAGCAGTCAAGAGATAAGTTGGTGTCACAAGTTATAGGAGAAGAACAGCATGTGCCACATGTAGGCAGGTTAGTCTGAGGTGCCAGAAGACTGTAGGAATCTTAATCTTGACAAGAGTGAATCCGGACAATGACCAATTAGTAAATAAAAAAGAACAAGCTACGGTTTCGGTGGAATACAATGAGAGCCAGCACAACCAGTTCAGAATGCCATTTTTCAGACTGCTGTAAATCAAATCAGCGTATTCATCCATGTCTAACTGTCTACTCCTGCCTACTCCCTTCATGTCTAGCGTCAGCTATTTCGAATTACATTAATATTTCATTACCGTAGTCCGGCCTTTTAAGAACTGCTGTGTGTAGCTAAACGACTTCCATCTAACTACTGTCTTCTCGTTATTACCCACCCTGATTGCTTATGCACTGCCCGGACTCATTTTTATTTTGCTCCAAAAATTAAACTAGTCATCTACATTAAATGAAAGACTAATGGCTGTTCGTTTCATTTAAATTTGAGAACGTAACATCATCATCTCCATCATAATCTACAGACAGACTGAACAGGTAGGCACATAATATATATGAGGTACCTGTTAACCGGGTGGAAAGCATCATTGGCATCCTTTTACGAACTATTCTGCGTGTATGACTGATTGTATCATAACTATAACATGTTGTGTTTTACATTCGAGATCACCAAATGGGGTTTTAAACATTGGAGATAATCACTTCACCGGGAGGGTTTATAGAACTGACGAAGCTAACTACATGGGTAGCAGGGGCAACAGGCCTCTTATATACGAACTTGACTCACCGTGTAAAACAATGATGTAGAGAGAGATTGAAAGCTTGATTGAACTTAATAAGATCTCTTAACGACTTTTATTACATTTTATTTACAAGGATGCACTCGTTTGATGTTTGCCTGTGGAGAATTTTAAATGAGAGATACTAAGATAGTCTAATGGAACAGGTGCTAATGGCTTCGTTCTGAATTTTATGGATGAATACCTTAATCGTCTACGCAGATACCGCAATGTTGAATGTATAATATTTTATCCATATTGTTGTGTGGCACATACTTCTCGTGGACATGTGTGTGCCTATGTATGTATGTATTCAAGTTTATCGCACCACAGAGAGATGAATGTACTTGCGGAGAATGTGTTATTGGTAAAATTAATTTATTCTCCAACCAGTAATAATTATACAATTGTATTGGTAATTAAATCTAATATTCACTGATAGCCACAATAAACCAATTGGTTTATAATAGGTTAGTTTCGCTTAATGAGAAAGTTAATGGTGGTGGAGTTTGTACTCGGACGTGTGAGTGAAACTCATTATATAGAATATTGGAATGTTGGTGGAACATTTGCATTTACCTTGAAGTGACAAAATCGTGTCCAACTCAGCCTTAGTTCAAAGGTAAATAGTTTGAGACAAAGTATAAAAATGTGTTTGACAAATCGAAAGGAGTTCTTTGCGTGAGGAATCAAGAAGTCTGATTTTGATATGAGGTTAGACTATCACTTTGTGTGAGATGGATGCATACCAACTGGCTTATTAACTCTTTGCTGCTACTTCTCATTCTTTCCTTAAGTCCACAGCGACTCGGTGTATTTTACGGAAATGACACAAGGCGACAGATATGAATATCAATGTCACTCTTGAAAAGAGCATAATCTCGCTGTCACGACACTCCGTCGCCATTTCAGCTTTTTAATGACACAGACTACCACCCAGAGCTTCTTGATCAGAATATTTGTCATAATCTGAACAAAAGTTAAGTCACTTGACTGGCTTGCTGCAGAGAAGGTTGAGGTTTAAGAGTTTAAGTGTGGCTTGTAATAAAGATACACACACACTTCTCCATAGTCAGGCTGATTAGACGAAAACTACTGGGGAATAAAATTATGACATGATTCTTTGGTGGTGACTCCGTCCAAGAGGGTCACCCACTACTTATGGCTTTTGTGCAAAGTAATTCTCAATCAGAAATCCCCACACAGGAGAAGAGGTGGGGATTATAGTTCATTGAGAAACGCTTGATGAAAGACTACAAGGGAATACAGTTAGTGTCTTAAAATGTCAAATAAATTCCCAACCTCATCCCTAATCTGATCTTGTTTGAATAATCTCATATGAAAATCTTTTCCCCTGTTGATGATGACAAGATAATTAGCACCCACCTGTCTATTTTCCTCTCTCCCTCTCCTTTTGTCCCCAAGCTACTCGTCCATCCAACTCAATCGGATTGGAGGGGAATACACTTGGACACTAGAAGTGGAGTAGTCCACTACTACTTTAATTCCACCGTCTTCTTATTATCATCATCCTAGAATGAAATCAATCTAATTGCTCTACATTTGGGTCAACTGCGATACGAGAAGATTTATTTTTGTTATCTCCAAAGCGTTGGACGGATGAGTGTGCACGAGTTATTTTATTACCTAACAATACACCTATGTGGTTCTAATGAACAGACGGAGATAATGGAACGTGCAACGCGTATGAAAGAGAGGTTGGATAGGTGGTGTCATTCCTCGAGACTTGATGAGGTCTAAAGAGTTTTATAAGCAGTAAGGAGGATGAACCGAGGTATCAATCAACGATGAAAAGTCTAACGGGAGAATATGTTTCCTCAAAATTATTATTATACGCAGGATTAAATCTAATCAAATCAAAGAGGATTAAGGGATTTTGACAGAAGGAATTCATGACGTGAGTTCTTCATATGATGAACACAAGAGTCCATGCAAACTTTGGACTCGTGTTCGCATAGAAGAGCTTTGGTGGTAGTGAGACAAGTGAGACCCGAGTGCGTTGGTGAGTGTGTATTATTAAAGGCTTGTCTAAAAATTAACTGATTTGGTACTCGATCGACTGTGAATAAGATTTAAAGAAGATGGGCCAATGACATGAAAAAATTAATTTAAATCCGACATCATCACGAGGATGCTTCATGAACTTATTACAGTTGGATGTTGAGTAGAAAGCTACTTACTGTCTTAAATGAAATAAATATACGAGGGGAATGTGTTCAATGTTTAGTTCGAAGAAGAGCTGTCAATCTAATCCAATTGAATCGAAAGGTTTGGTTTCGAAATTTAAAAGTGGAGAATGTACAGTAAAATAAATTAAATATAATAAGAGGCTTTGAAAGATTTTCATTTGTGACTGCTGACTGTGGATTTCTCGTACTTGTTCCACGGGAATATTAATATTTGAACAAGGAGACGAAGCCTGTGAAAGAAGAGTGTGTATTTCGTTGGGTAATATTTGCAACAACGACGAAGACAGGGATGCTACCTTTAATTTAATTCCTCATTCGTTAACACACCTTGAAATGCAAATTGCCCATGTTGAGATGAGATCCCAGTAGGGTTATCATCATTATTAAGCCCACACTCCCCAGTAATCATCTTTGCTCCTGCTCATCCTCGTCTTATCAGCATCTTAGTTAGTATTCGATCCATATCAACTCTAGGAGGATGATGTTTGTCTGATTATCTCATTCATTCATTCTTTCACTCCGTCATTTCATTGAGAAGACAACTTCTACAGCGTTGGAATAGGCAGGCACACATTCAGATTCCTATTAATGAACCCTTTTGCATTCTTGGCCAAGTCAATCCTTCCTGAGTTCGCCAACTTCTCTCAACGAGAGAGAAGTAGCCATCGGACTACGAGCCAAAATAATAAACTACAATTTTCTGTTGGCTAATAATCCATGTTTGTTTGGCTTTTTCTTTGAGAAGCGAACATCCTTTCATTCTCAATGGGAAAAGTCGGTTCTCCTTCGATTTGGATAGGTTTTTTAACTTTAAATTGCATATGTTCACTCTCCTTCCCAGTTTTATTATTTTTCTGCAAGTTGATGCCTCCTAATTTGTCGTAATTATGAACCAGCAGATTCAGTTTTTACGCGGAATTGGGTATGATTCTGTGTTTCACGGGGCTCGACTCATTCATTCATGGGTTTTTTGTATTTGAATGAATGAAAGTCGAAGCTACTGGTGAGCTGATGATGTAAGCGCAATAATGACGGTACACGATGCAAGGAAATTAAAAGCAAGAAATGCATATGCATGATATGTTAGCTGTGGCTTTAATGGGAAATAGTGGAACTGTCAAAAAACTCATTTCTCTTAATTTAATACTATACACCTCATACTTACGTACATGAGATTTCTCGTTGCTTAATAATTTAGACATGGCCACTTTTTTACACCGAAGTCGAGTTCGAAATGACTGAAATTATGTTTCCAGTCGTTGTGGATGGAACATAATTCAGCATTATAATTCAGAGCCTTTTTGTTTGAGCCTATAAAGCAAAACTTAATTAGTAAATCCGGGAGTGCCCCTTTCTCAGGTCATTGTAGCTTTGAGGAATGATTTGTGCAAGAATTTGTGTGGTTGTGTGGATAATAGCACATTGAGTGTTGCAAATCAAATCCTTCAAACATTAAAATGTCTTTGATATGAGTAAATTACAAAGAATGCATTTAAAATACTCAGCTAACTACTACTTTTTATGACTTCGCGAACAACTTTTGTTTAAGAGGAGAGAAGACTTGCACTTTTCCACTTTAAAATTTAGCTACCGTGACGTAAAGCCGGAGTCAATGTATCATTCCCGTTTAGAATGCAAGTAAGTAAACCTGGTGATCAAATAGTATATTTGAAGTTTAATCCATTAGGCCAACCTACCTTGGCTTTTGCACTCTTCCTCTTTCTCGAGAGACAAGAAGAAGTAACTGATCGGGCAAAATTAGAAAAGCAAATTAAGGATCCATTCCATCTACGAGAAGCCTTAAAAGAACAAATGTTGCAGTCTAATAGTCTAATCCATTAAAAGACAAAAACTGGTTTTCTCCCTACAATCCCCGTAAACTCATCATTGCGAATTTCTTTCACCTTTCGCGTATATTATTATTATGTAAAGGAATCCACTACACACACAACAACTTCAGGCAAACAAACTCTCATTGAGTAACTGAGCTTCCTTATTTTAATCCCATTAAAAGAGTGAACGATGCACCTGGCCAATACTTCAAAATATTCATCGTTTGCTTTGATATAAACTCGCGGATAATTTCCATTTGTCCTCGTACAAAAATTACCTTCTTTTGTCTAAAATTGTGGGTAAATTACATCACGTAGCAGGAATAACAGAATATGTGTGTTATGCTCTAATCTGCAGTCATGCAAATTATTTACTTCTGCTTCCTCAAGTAAATCATCAGTCCGATGAATGTATCACAATGTAATTACAAAATTGTGCATTCTTTTTATAAAGCGCATGGCGCAAAATCACGAATCTTGTGGGCCGTGTGCTCTACACAATTATCATAATTTACAAATATTCAGCAAGCTTTGAAAGATACAGTAATTAGCTTGAGAGTTGAATTGAGGCAGTCATCGTGTAATGGACGTAAGAATGAATGTAATTCATTGCAAGAAGAACCTTTCACTGAGCACACTGCAGCACAGTGTGGACTAATTTTTTTTATTCTCAAAGCTTATCCCTACCTCATCGTGTAGCCTCCGGAACGAAGTCGATCAAAAATGCATGCCTCATTCATGAATCGTAAAATCGTAAGAGTAATTTGTGTTTGATGAGAATAGAGAGAGACGAAAGATGAAGTGGAGTAATCGCACAATCGAACAAACTCAAGATAAACGGCACCTCATGATGACCAATCATTATTATTATTATTACCAACAACTCCTGCTTGCAGTTGACTTTCCTACAGATTCTTGAATTACGAAGTAATCTTTGGAAGAGTTGAGATAAAAGTTGGAAAAAAAGCTCACTGCAGTGTCTTGATTCTTGTTCACCTGCAGGCTCTCTGTTTCACAGGTAAGATTTTGAATTGTAATGTAGACATATTGGTAAGGGATAGATAGACTATGTGTGCATATCTTTCGAAGACGGGCCAAAGGTCAGTTCATTTCATTGGATTTCGTGATCTTTCCCCCTTCTTAGTCAACCACTTTAGATGATTGTGAACACGAACGAGAAAAAGGATAATAAGCAGAACGAACTGTGATTATTTGCGAATCCAAATGATTCGATGTGATATAAGTTTATAGAATAGTATCACTATGCAAAGGTGGAAGTAAGAATTCCGAAAGGAGAGGTAAAAAATCGCGATCAATAAACCAAAAGTATGCAATAAATTACTCGTGAAACGTACAAGAGATCTTGTGGAATAATTTTCCAAATTCCAGGCAAATCGCTGAAGGCTCATGCTGCGAATGAATGTTAAGTTGCGAAAGTAATTCGATTCCAAACCGTGGAGAATAATACACGTCGACCGTCACACGGTGTTGTGCATCTCCGTTTCAGCAGAAGCGATTACTATTTGGAACGAATTATGGCGAACATATCAGCAAATGAGTTCTTACTCTATTTAACATTTTCAACGGAATGTGGATCGACTAGTGTCCTCATGAAAGTAATTGCACAAGTTGAAGTCTTTGAAAAGAGAATCCGGAGGATGAGCTTGAAAAGTTTGAATCTATTTGCACGTCTTTCCTGCACCATGCGATTCAAGCGAGGATATATAGTAGACACATACACACTTCTTCCATGTCATCCTTTGGATCATAAACATGTCCTTATAGCGAATAACCCAGGTGAACCAAAAGAAATGGATTTTTCTCGTTCTGAAATTCATAAAGCTGTCTAGACAAGAAATTAGTTTTGTAATAAGTTGACCCAAAGTGTATACTTTGCGGTACTGAAGTTCCCATCGATCTCTAAATCTCCCCCGTCGCCAATCCGGCTGGTGAACTCCTACTCTGCTCTCCATACTATCCATACACAATTTCAGAGTTCAGAACCAACAGCCAAGAGCCAAACTGGTGAAATTGACACTCACACTAATAGTTCAACTCTGAGTATTTTATTGTTCAAGACGAGACTCCTCTTTGCCAATAAATTATCCATTTTGTGACTTAAATGTCAATGTAAATTCGTGTATCCATTACACCCCCAAAGAACATCAATGAAGAGCAAGTGCTCTCATCACTAATCAACGTAATCTTGAGCTATTACAGCGAGAAAAAGATTCATTATGCAATCAGTACCATGTCCTTGACACAAGCTAAGGGATTAACTTGTTGGCTCCTTGTACGTGTCTACCGTAACTTTAATTGCACCAGAGATAACCGTTCGTGCCGTTCTTACAAAAGGAATTCCTACGAATTCCATTTAAACTGCGACCTGTTCCTCATCGAGTTACATTTTATTGTAAACAAATACACCCAACACTCAGCAGTTCAAGAGAGTTTATTCATTCCCCATAAATTAGGAACAGAGACTCTCTGTCATAAGACAACGGCCTGCTCACACATTTATGCAAATGTCACAGAATTGTTGCATGTCAAGACGAAGTAACAACTTGATCTGTATCAAAGGCTCGTCTCAAGACGTGTAGTAGTGTTGTAAGTTGTCAACAAAGTTTATCTGGCCGAGTGTGAAATGTGATCCGGAAGTAAATATCCTCTCTTAAGGCTTGTCAGTGTCATGTCCAGTTGTGCAGTTTATGAAATGCAAATGCTCTTGAACTCGAATGAAAAAACTTCGATAATGTGCGATGCCCATCAGAAGATACAAATTCCTGAGTTTGTTTTAAAATCAAGAATCTTAATAGGAAATGGAGGAAGGGGAAGGGAATTCGAAAATGCAGAGAATGCTTTGGTAGAAGATATACAGACAGGTTCTATCTGTGAAGGAGATTACCATCTCATCTCATTTGGTTCCATCCACTTGAGTCTTGACATGTTTGTGTTTCATTGCATTCCGACAATTTATTGCACCAGGGAGTCACAAACAATGGACAAAACAATTCATCCGTTTTGTCTTGAAATTTTAAGTGAACATGATTTGTCTGGGGAACTGAGGATCATGTAGTGAAGCGTACACACACACAAACATTTGCGTAATCTTCGGTAAGACAAGGAATGAAGTAAACGATGATAATGGAAATTATGTGACGATAGGACCAGCAGACGCTTCATAAATAATTTAATGTTATGCAACGAGACAATCAGACTGTTTGGGGGATTGTTGTCTACTGTACATAGCAGGACTCGACACTTTTGATGATTTCAAAAGTAGTTAAATGATGGAATACGCAAGAAATCAAATCACTAACTGAGAACTGATACAAGAAAAATAATAAATTTCCATTATTTTATCCTTTCATTCATGCAAGAAAAAATGATAAACAACTCATTGTGTTTGGTTTGCAAGAACTAAGAAGCTATTCAATCTGTGTGTGCGGAGATATCAGATTACTTCCAGATTTTTGTGCAAATTTTATGGCTTTGCGCTTTAAAAGTTCACATTCCTACTCGTCCTCAAGTGGAGTGGAGTAATTTACCTGTGAAATCAAACACAGCTTGTTCAATTACCAAATTACAAAGGTTGTTCCTGTCATCAAAAACATTCTTCACTCGTTCGCATCATTGATCCGGTGTTATCAAGCCTTTTAGAATAATTACCACTTGGTTGCATAATTCTCAAGTGTTTTCCTTTGAAAGAGGGAAAAATCGTACGACTCATTGCAGCTCAACACACTTTTTGAGGAGTTTAATTCATCCGTAGTTTTTAGCGTTTCTTTGCTAACCGTGACTCTCGTCGTAATGCACGCAAACGGGCATCGCATTCTTCCGAGGCTAATCACTCACGAGTAGCTTTACTTGTGCATACAAATGAGGGACGGGATGAACTCGTAAAGTGCCATTCAAGTGTGATTCATTTATCATATTGTGAGAGATTTGTAGGAATTACTTAGGCACTAGAAGCAGTAGCTCTGTGAGATTTGAGATGCCATAAGGCTTCTTGGTACCCCAGTCAAAGTAATTGCTAATTTGTTGAGAGGATAATTTGGTTGAAAACCGCTAGCAGTAAGGATTCAAGACACGTAAATTTCTTAACAAAGGCTTATTCAATTCACTTAGGAGGACAAAAAGTCTACAAGCTGCACTCTCTTCCACCTTGTGCAATGTAAATGTAATGTATCTACTCCTGATGGTAGTTACTAGTTATGTAGTTAGTAGACCTGGGTTTCGTAATCTCGATTTAGCACACAATAAGAAGAATTGAACATAAACTATAAGTCTTGCAGTGTCTCTCTAAGAAATGCACTTTTAACTAACAATTCTATTATCAGAAATGACATCAGTAAGTAGCATAATAATACCTTACGCGCCTACGCTTCTTGTGCTACTGTCTGTTTCTTGTTGTGTGAGCAATTTATCGCAACTTGAGCTTTACATTTTAATTACAAAAAAGCATACACATCATACACTCAGCGACTCAGCAGTATAAAGGCTTCTTCGTTTGTGTAAAATGTTACGTGGGGCAATTGTATGTCACAGAGTAGCCATTACACAGCCAATTGAATTGGTAATTGGTACACGGAAAAGGAAAAGGCATACAATTACACGAGGAATAAAAGAGACACCACACATTCAACGAATATAATTAAAATGCTCAAGGGAGTTCTGTAATAAAAAGAAGAAAAATCTGCTTGCTACTTCTTTTTACATTTTGCCTCATACTAATGGGAACTCCTTATCTTATCGTTGAACATCTTTCGCGAAATTACATGCAAAGTAACAAGAGCCCCGATAAAAGGGGTGGATTACACCAAAGAACATAATTAGATGAGGTTGATGTTGATATCATTAGTGAATCACGAAACCCACAAGAAAAATTCGGATTCGGTGAAGAAGATCCTAAACTGTTTAAAAAGATGAACAATCTTTCGCTAATTTTCCACCTAGACAAGCACAAGGGTGCCTGACAGAAGAAGCTTTTCGGAGCCAATTACTGGCACTGTGTTTTTTCAGATTTGTGAATTTGCGAGTACAAAAGTACACTTGAAAAATGGCAGTTCGTGCAAAACCTTGTAGTCTGTTGTTAGTAGCACATTTTTCTAAGAAGTAATAATGTAATTTAATACAGTGGAAGAACGGAAAAGACTTTAATGATTGTTCAGGTAAGATTTCTTTGCTTTTTGAGTGGCTGGACCACGCCAAGTCAACATAAAAAATCTTTCTAAACCAAATTATGATAATTTGTGTTTTATTTCACGCACAATTCAGCTTGCTTTATATCCGTATCTATCTAGTGGAAGACTGCGAGAGGACATAATACTGTACAAAAGGTTCTTCCCATCAGATTCTTTCCATTAAATTATCTCCGAGAGATCTACTCGCAAAGTTTGAAGGAAATGCGGATGAGACAAGCAGGCGTGGGTCGGAAACTCGAAGTCTCGGACTTCTCTACAAGACGATTACAAAAGACTCTCTCATGTCACACATATCTTCATATCTTTGTTATCACATCTTAACAACTCACTTTGATCCGATGGTGCGCAACTGTTTATTTCATTCTTTCGCCCAAAATCATCCATTATTTAGTGATAATCAAACTTCGGAAAGAGGAAGTTCAATGAACGGGCACGATTTGATATTATATTATCTTCGTTGTTGTTATCCTTATTATTATTATTTGGAGATGATACGGGGACTATGCTACAGCCCAGCTTTGGATGAGAAACAACAAAACAACAACAACTAAACAATTGCATAACTCTGGGACCCACGGAGAATGGCATGTCTTTAACACAATGATAAAATATGAAACTGGACATGGACAATAAAAAGAGTTCAAGATCACTTGGCGTTGGCTCAGTGCATCTGTTGTAGAATGTCGATTGTCAATTTGTCAATATAGAAGATCCACTACTGTTGACTGTCACCCAAGCTGAGAACAAGTTGTGTATATAAACACCCGTGTTCGGCAGGAGGAAGCAAATATTTAATGTTTGAATATGACAAGACAACAAGCTGACATACGCAGAGAGAGATTTGTCTGAAGATTTTAAGATGACGGTCATACGCCAGACGAGTGCGAGAAGAGTTTATTAAAATGCAGACTACTGCTGAGGAGATAGTCATGTGCGAAATCTCGAACAATTAATAAATAATGATGAGAGAGATGCTTTAGAATGTGTGTAGTAGCGTTTAAGCATTTGTGAATCATGTGGGCTAGCTGTAGTTTGGTTGGAGAGACAAACCTTTTATTATGTCCTCTTGAGTGTGTAGCGTTGAACGTAATTTGTTATAGGGCTTGTGTAATAATAATAATCATAATAGTAATAATGATAATAGACATGAATTGGTGATTCGGTGTGTGCCATGAAAAGCGATTGAGACAGCCTTGTGCCGTTTGTTCCTTAGTATGGAATCACATTGAGGGAGAAGAATGGGCGAGTTGGTCTGAGTGAGTATATGCAAAAAGGAGAGATACAATACAATCATCATTATTACTGATGAACGGCAACCACTTGGAGGCAGTCAAGAGAGAGCTATTACAATCACAATCAAAGCAAGAGCTATCTATGGTCAAAAGCTTATTGAGATTCAAATCTCTTTATTCAATGATTTACTAACATTAAGTTGTTCTTGACAAGAGAGTCCATCCGCAAATCGTGATTCTTTCGACTGGACTCATGCCGTTTGATCGTGTCAGGAGGATTCCTTCAAGGGCTCTGAATATCGTCTTAAGTATAACGGTGTGATGGGACGGATATGGAGGTTGTGGTGTTGCCTAAAAGATTCCTAGTGCTTTAATGAATCAAGCACACAACTGGACTCACATTTTTCTATTGTGTCCTCATTCAGAGTTGTGTCCTTTCATTATATTTAGTTTCATCTGGCTGAGGTTGGCAAGTGTAAGAAATCTATTTCAACTTGAACAGTAATAATAATGGCAGTAGTTTACAAAATCGTAAAACTCGAGTGAAGCACGAAGTCTTGATGATAATGACATAATCAAAATGACTCCTGGAGTGCTCTTATGTCTTACGGGGCTTAATTTTTCATGAATGGAGCTTCGTATTTTGTCAACCTCTCCCTCTTTTCTTATTTATTTGTTGGATTATTTATGAAAGTCTTCACGAGAAGACTTGCATGCAGTGGCTTTCTTTATCTCGTGACATTTACTGAGGTTGGGCATGCAGTTATTTTATTTCAAAGGCTATCTGGTGTAGTGTGGAGTGCAGTTGAATTAAAACAAAATGCATTACATTTGTAGTAATGGTGGTGGGACAAGTGAACACACTGCAAAATCATAATTTAGGATAATGTTATGTACTGTAATTTTACATCTGTCAACAATTCATCCTGTCACGAAGAGCGAGTCCCTAACCCTACCTTTTTGTACGAAGCCTCAACATGAGCGGTTAGCGAGGTGAATAGAAAGTATAAATAATCTTAACTCAGCAGACGTCAACGGAGGAGTTCATTTTTATGTAAGAAAGCAACCAAACAAAACCCATTAGACAAAAACAAATTAGTTTCATCATCATCATTATCATTTCACAGAGCCTGCTCAATTTAGTTTACACACGGACACGAATGCATCGCATCTTCACATCAAAATGTCCACATGAGAGCACATCATTCTTTCACCCTGCATCTTTTTGCAAATGAGTCACTGTGGGAAATGTAACCAGAAGCTTAGTCAGTCTGATAAATGATAAGAGTGGGTGTATATTTAGTTTTAGTTTGACTTGTAACACAAATAAACACACGGAGCATTTTCAACTCGTTTTTGTTTTGATTTATTCGCAGTTAATTTGTTTCCTCCGTAGGCAGGCTAGAGGTGAATGCAAAATCACTCAACCAAAAAGATTCCCGAGGAAGATTAGAGTTTTTACTGTCATGCAATAGCTCTTTTCTCGTAAAAAATCAGCAGGCATTATAAAGCTGTCTTGTTTTTAGGGATTCCAAGAGTTGGGTAATGTTCCATTACCCAGGAATTCCTCAAGCCTTCAACTTCCCTTTCATTTTGTTGAATTATAATCAAAGGTGTCCCACTCACATTTTGTGCTGACTTGCTTTTACTTTAAATGAAGAGAGGGTTTTTGTGCCTATCATTCAGCTCATATCCTCATCCTCGGGTGAAATGGAATTAAGCTATTTTATTTTGTACAATGGACAATCCAGCATCAGAAGCTTTTACAGTGAAAACGTGTGATGCGACTTATCTTCCTATTCATCTTCAATTCATTAGGATTCTTTGGCTAAAAGTCGTTATTCACGTACATCCTAACTCTGTTGCCGTCTCGCTTGCTTGCGCTTTTGAAATCGATGACTAATTCAGACACTGAGGGCATTAGCCATTACTATTGTTGGATTGTTCAAAGTCAGGGTTATATTACGGGCGAACTTTTGTTCAGAGTGTAATGAATTTCCTCTTATCGTCTGTTTTAGGCTGTGCAAAAAAGTCAACTTGATTTTGTGTCTGATCTGACCATTCATTTCCTCCTTTTACATTTGTTGTCCCTCCACGCTAACAGTTTAATTGTGAATTGAACTTGCACTCGACCAATTTCGTATATTTTGGGGACGGTTTAGAGAGTAGAGAATGCCTGAGATGCCAATACGAAGTAAAGGGAAATGTCTGCAATTGAATTGATAAGAATTCCTCTCTTATTCTGCATTGGACAATGAAGATTTTCTATAAATAAGTTATGAATTAATGCGAAAAGCGTAGTGACAAGCGAGGGTCATGTAAGTAACTTTATTAAGAAACGTCGTAGGTATTTATTGTAGTTACAGAATAGTTGTATTATTGGAGAGAGGGCTTGGAAATTGAGGTACTTGGTAAAATAATTTGAATTAATGGATAACTTAGCTACATGTGCAAATTAAATTTAAAGGGATACACAAGCAATAAGGTATGTGGAATATGTCTCCCGTCCTGTCTACAATTAAGAATTTAAGTCTACCTGTGCAGAACTTCTCACTGACTGACAATGGGTTGTTTAGTGCATTATGAGTTATGGAAGCCTCGAAGCATTCCTTTTGTTTCTTAAGGATTGTTAGACATTGGACAGCCACAACAAAACTCGATTTATGATTGTAGAGCAGTTCGATAAAAGTAACGTAGCGAAACGAGGAGTTCATGGCCATTCCGGTGGATGATATGGATCAAAGAATTTTTAGCAAGTTTTGGCAGAAGTGTGCGTAGGAGGTCTGTATACTCCAACTAAACTGAACCTTGTTTCTGTCTGAAAAGGTAAGCGTTCAATGAAAATCAGATAACCCACCAAATTCCTCTCAAGTGTAGCGTTGTAGACTCGTGTTAATGTCAATTAGGGTTGGTCTTACACATGAAATACTATTACTTTATATGATTTGATAAATTGGCTAGAGCCTTTATAAATCATGGAGATTAGTATTATGTATCTATTCGTTTGACACATCGTTCACTTCATAAAACGATCTTAAAATGCAATTTATATTCTTGTAGTTTTTATGCAACCTAATCAGTTCTACTGAAATAGTAGAAATCATCGGATGACAAAGGTCAAGTCGAAGAATAAGATTATGCAAGTTAAAAACAAGAACAACAAATCCAACAACTTTTACGCAGAGGTTTTTGTCTGCTACGAGGTTTGCATTTGTCTCGCCTTTTAAATGCAAATGGGATTGGGTAGCGTACGAAGACTGAGGCTCACATCACATGCCAATGACAAATGACTTGGTTGGTCCAACTCTTAGGTCACACATATCACACTTTACTATCATTGCTCCTATATTACCGTCTTGTAAACCAAAGCTGTCGTGATAAATGTGTATTTTATTCTTCTAATGGATTTTCAAGTTTTGAAAATATTACTGCACGTATCTTATAATGGATTTAAGCAAGGCACACAAGAAGATACAGATGGGAACTCTCATTAGTTTCCCAAAGAAGATTGATTGATTACACTTCACTTCGTTTGAACTTTGATAAGGGACAGTGATACGCCTTAGACAAGCAGACTTGTCGAAAAGAAATAGACCAGCTGTAAAAAAATATTCGAACTATGAACTACTTATTACTTCACGGATGTGTTCTATTCTGAGATGAGAGAAACTTTTTAAATCTCTTCTTTTGACTGACACGAAGCTATAACAATATGAGTTATCACAATCAACAGTAAGACCTGAGATTAAAGTGCACAAGCTGTTCTAAGCAAATAATATATAGATGTGAACGGTTGTTTTGTGAAGAGTGTAACTGCGATAAAAGGCCGAGAGATTCACTAGTGCATACTCAATATCATACTTACTAACTGTAGCATTAGCAAGCGTTTGTAGATTTACGCAAAAGACCTTCTGAGTTTTTGAGACAGAAGAGATGCGAGTCGTTTCATCGTTTCTCTCTACGGAGCTGTCAATTAGCCGACTAATAAATCTAACAAGATCACAAATCTTTCAGAGAAATGTGGAAAAAATTGTTGAAAAGTTGGTTCTCTACGCATTCCTATCGGAGCTTAAAAAAGAAGCTGAGGAAAGGATAGGATAAATTGCATTAAAACTTTAGAAGTAACGTGTCCTGGTAGCAGTCGGTTCTCCTCTCACACTTGTCCACCTAAGAACACTCGAAGAAGCTGATGCTGCATTCTTCGCTTTCATCGTCATCTTGAATTAGACAGTATCTTTTGTTTATCAATGTAGAAGGAGACTTTGTTGGGTCGCTTATCGCAAGTTTCGCAAGACCACTTGTTGATGAAATCTATACATACATCTATCAATATACGATGTTCCGTTATAGATTAGTATTTGCTTAAATGTGCACTGGTAGTAACAAGAGAGGGTCTTGTACACAGATAACGAAATGTTTTAAGCAGGGTTGTGTTTTTCAATTGCCAAATAACTTGACCAGTCTTGTTTTCATTAATAAAAAGCAGTTTACATCAATCCGAAATTCGATAGCTGAGGAATGAAGTGAACCTCGCACACATAACTGCAGAGATTAAGCAATGCAAACGTGTGAGTGTTGCACTCGAAAAATGTCACCTTCTGGGTGAATAGGAAATTTGAGCTGCAGGAGAAGAAGATGAGGTCATTAAATGGCTCATGTGGATAACGTCTTTCAACAGTTCACCAAGGAAGAGTCTGCGTGTAAGCAAGTATTTTGGAGTGAATAATGTCTCTATAAAATTGAACCGTTTTTATTGGAGTAAATAATGTCACGACACAACCGTTGGGAAGAACAATGCACTCGTTGTGTAGGGATGCCTCATTCTGAAATCGCTTCATTATTGCCTTATTGCTTAAACATGTAAGTATGCGCAAACAAATACGTGTGTAGTAACTAGTAGTAAGTATTCGGTTGGCCTTTTTATTTTCGACTGATAATCTTGTGCACAAAATACTTAAATGTGCCTTTTTAAACAAACTGTACCGTACGTAATACGTACCCTTCTGTGTAGTTGCTCATTATCTCAAATTATCCATGTCTTAAATCATATGATTTGATCTGAAGTCTCATAAAACCTTTAGTATTCACGATTTCAGAACCAAAATCCTTGCTTAACGCGTAACATATTGAGAGACAACGAGTATTGAACTTGTACTTGGCAAATATATCCTCACTTCACTACTACTGTGAGTAGCAGAAGTGCACAGGATATTCAATAAGTGAGATATTTCATGAGAGATTGCCTGCACAATCTTACTTTGTTGAATTCCTCTGCTGTGCTACGTAAGATGCAGGAAAAATGCTTTATTTTTCTGAGACTCCGCATACCACGTTGCTCCACGAGATTTTGAGTCACTCTACATTGACTAAATGTTGACTGACCTGTAATAATGAGTTTAGAGTTGCACGGCTCCTTCGCTAATGAACTGACTAATTGCAAATTTGCCTTCGGGAGGGTTGAATTACAAACAAAGATTTGTATTATGGTCACATCCTTTAAAAACATACACAGAAGAGTGTGTATTTTCTCGGAAGAGCAAGAGATATTGCATGGCAAGTTGAGCACCCACTACTACACACACATTAGGCATCCTGCATTATTGCTATTTTCTGTACTTTGTGTGTCTTCGATTGGCGATATTATTTCCTTGACCATTAGCGCTACAAGAAAAATGCACATCGTACAAGATCGTATTTACATTCCTGTAGAGAGCGAGATACTTGCGAAGTTGTGTGAAAAAAATCACCATTTGTGTGATGCATTTTAAAAAGGCAATTTTGCGTGCACATCATGTGCATAGGTGCAAACTTAGGAAGTGAACGTACGGGTTGATAATGTAAATAAATATACTGACAAGTCTCACAACTTAACGAAGGACATTTTCAAAGGAGGAGGCAATAAGAAAAAGGAGAGGATTAATCCTAAGGACAAATTCATAAGCCCACAGACAAATATCAATCAATCAAATGCCAAAACTGGGATCAATCTGATGTTGTTACGTACACACAATTTGCTAATATGTAAAGTCAACCTTAACCATCTGCTGTGACTGTGGCTGGTTCACTAACTTCCAACGTGCAGTGTGAGTGTCTTCACCTGCTAGGCCACAGGAACCATTGTTAAGTATCTTCCACATTTTGTTTTAATGGGACTTACACATTACTTACATTTATGTACGAGCCAGGAAAGTTTAAAATCTGTACTTTATATTCCAATCATCTCTCCTCATCAAACACTACCACCATCATCGTAACATTCACCAGTTCCAACTTCTAACTTAAGTTGTGTTTTACTTTTGAAAAAAACTCGGCTCATTCAAATTCAGAAGCTGCAGTTACCTCACTCACCACGTACGACGACAGTTTGAGAGACCACTCATGCACAAACTATCGCCATTTGATTAAACATCACATTTGACCATTCGATTACAACTCATTGAACTACACACAACAAACTGTAAATCTCCTGATCGCATCCCTACTAGTTCCTACCTAACCAATGGACAGACAACAAGATCTTGACTTGAACATTAGAAGGCAAAGTCAAGAGATTTTTCAAGCACGATTGTTCATTCATCGAGCGATTTTTTCAAGTTCGTATTAGCCAATTGTCAATTCTCTCCTTATGAGATGTACAAGCATCAGACACATATTATACACACACACATTAATTTATACATCGGAGTGTAAAGTACTTGTTCCCGTATGATGTAACAATTGAAGCGTACAAGAACTTAACAAGAGTCACTCTTCTCCTGCCACTTATGATTACACTTCCTTTTCCGCGAGTCGAGAATGCCTACACAAGCAATAAAAGTGCATCGATCTGCTAATATTATTTGGTAGGGGTGCACAATCGAATTAGTAGAGACTAAGGTAAATAACATGACCGTAAGAAATTCAAGCCTCGCCTTTATCTAATCAATATTCTCCATACAATAGGAAGACCACATAGGGGAGTAATAATCATGTAAAGAGTACTAAGTATCCCAGACCCAATGTTTCCTTCTCAATCTCTCTCATGGATCATATCACACACACACACACAATTGTTGGACCAACCTACAATTTCTTTTACAAGTCAAATCATCATCACACACGGTGTTAACTCTTCTGAGGTTGTTGCAGGCCAATAAAATTTTGACACTGATCAACACTCAGATATGAGTGGCAATCGAGTAACTGGTTAAATCTCTCTGCGTGTATTTCCTTCGTGTATTTTGTATTCACTATTGTGACTACTGACGGAGCGAGTGAGGATGTGGGAAACCGTCTCATCAGTATGTGTTTCCACATCTCATTGCTAATAAATTATGTAGTGAGTAATAGTCAATAGTTCAAGTCACACATGTGGTGGTGTCCTATTGGGAGCAGCTAAGATGACTCTCAGCAGACACTAAATAAATTATTGACCCTTTCGACTTTTTAATGGGAATGGCTTTCAATCTTTAAGGTGATGGGACTATTGACTATCCATAATTCCCACAGGGAAAGAAACATTTTTAAGTATTTGAGCATATGTGTAAGATGATGAAGATGGGTGTGATGCCCTCATGATTTTTAAGGACTTTTTTGAGCAAACATCTCTTTCTATGGATTTCTTTCCAATAATGAACCACAGGAAAGAAAAAGTCAGCAAGGTAGCTGGTCTCCCCGAGAGAGAGAGATTATTAGCCTGGCCAGTTTCCCTTCTACTTAAGTTGTAATAAAAGCGTTATTTAGCTCCTTCATAAAAAGGGTGTGAATTTTTAAGATGAGAATTTATGAGCAGTAGCGAACAACTCTCCCTGAGCGACATTTTTATGAAGTTGTTGTCTTCTGCGATGGCTCATCTTTATATGCCGTTCTTGTGGATGATGTCAATACGTCTCTCGTATACAATATATAAATATGAGCGTTGAAACAACCTCAAAGGGCTTTTGAACAAGAGTCGCATGTCAAAATATTTTTTTAGAATGGCAGTTTAAAACGAGTTTGAAAAAGCTAGAAATAAATTTTGTTTAAGGAATTTACTACTTGAGGAAAAGTATAAAGTAAGGATGATATAAAATTGGGCTTGAGAGAGGTTGGTTACACACGGAATCTTTGGTATTTTTGGTGGCACGGAAGGCAGTGAAGAGGCTTGTCCTATGTTGGAATGTAGATGGTCAGGATTTTAGGAGGAAGGTGATGACGTTGGATGTTGAAAAGTATTAAAAATTGAGACAAATTCCTGCCTTGCAATGCTGCAATGAACAGGGTAAGCTACCTACTGCCATTACTCGGCAAGAATGGAGGAGATAGATCCAGGTGATAGAAATCAAAGTTGCTTGTGCGATGCCTAAAGAAAGCATTAAAATATAACAGGACTTGGGAAGAATAAAGGTAGAGTGTTGGTCTGGTGGCATTGCCAGGAGTACGACGAACTATATTACATAAAGTGTGCATTCATCTGTGCTGATCAAAATGCAAAAATCTGCAATAAATATTACATGTTTAGGGAAGAAGTGTGAATGAATGGGTTGGAACTCTCACGCAATTTTTAAGTGAAAAATCCTCGGGCATTAGATTCATTGAAAAGTTAACTGCAGTTTGGGTTGTTGTGCGAGTGAGGATTGGGCATTATTATGGTGATCGATTTAGTCCATGCAATTTAATGCAATAGAGAGTTAGAAGGATGAGAGACCAACCTCAGACTGCCAGACATTCATTAGCATGTTTTTGTATGTAGGCAGGTAGGATGAATTTTTAAAGATCTGTTTTTGCCAAAGGCCACCACCTCTGACTATATAACACCTTTCACAGGCCAAACGATGCAATTATTGTGCACAACATTCATTGCAAAAGGCAACACGAGTTCAAATTTCAAAGCATCTTGACTCACGCGATGCGAAGCGAAGTATCAATTGAACTATCTGCGATAGAATTTTTAATTATTTGAAACTTGACCTCGCACCTTGTATTGTGTGAGATGTAGTGATTTTTTCCATAACTTGTTGTACATTTACCCCACGGGGACTAAATGTTGAATACACACAGAGAGAGAATTTAAGTCTCCATGTATTTATTTATTCAGGGTGTTTGGGAAAGAGATAGCCCATCACATCATTATAATTTACTGAAATGTGTAAAAGTTCCGTTGAGTTTAGGTTCATTACCTGACTGGCATCGTGAAGTCATGACATATTAGCCCATTAGCCCAGACAAAAACAATTTGACATGCAAATTCTAATACAGGAAAAGTTCAGACTGTATAACAAGACTGTTTCTAACAAGTTGCGAGAGATAAACAAAACTGTTCTACCAAACTGAGAGACGCATGTTGAAGCATGTGATGTGTGAGTAAACAAAAAACCAACATTATTTATTTCTTTAGTGTATTGCTCTTTCTACTGATAGCATCATCATCTTTTCTAAATGATTTCCAATTTTATGATTTTATTAATATTATTACGTGACTGAGATTATGAGAGTTGTTATTAGTATGTTTAGAGCTGGTTCACGGGAGTGCGTAAGTGTAGTAGAGAATAGTGATGTTCACTATTCACTCGGCAAAATTTTAGAGAAAGTCTGAATTCTCAAGCAAATAAATAGAGGAGCGGATAAGAGTTACGTGCTTGCTCGCTCAAATTATGAAAAGATCAGGGATAAACTTCCTTACCTCATTGATATCCAATTTAATGACTTAATATACGTGCTCTTAACACCAAGTGAGATGTTATCATTGAGAGTACATTTGGATACGAACTTTCATTCGAGAGTCTCATTGAACTTCCACACACTGCGCTCCGTTGTGTGTGAGAATGTTTGTACGTGGAATATGTGGGCTTTTGCCTTTCCTTATTCAGACGTAAACCCAAGTTCAGTGAGTCAGGAGGTGTAAAGAAAATGTTTGTAGAATATTGAGATATGATGAGATGATTTGGTTTTGCACGCTACTCAACCATTTCTTAGAAAGATTAAGTTACGATAACTCAGCAATCTTTGAGCAATTAGTTGCCTCGCATTTCCCACAAGGGTGTATTCCTTGGGTTTCACTCAAGTTCAGAGTTTGAAGTCTAGAAGTTCTTTAGATCAACAGCACACAAAGTCTTCGAATGAAATTTTGCTCATCTCATGCAAACACAATGTCTATCACTCGTATAGGAAGAAAAAACTTTCACGTCTTATCCTTGATGTAATTATTAACTAAGTAGTACGACTCTTATTAGTGTGAGGAGTATTTTGTTCTTTACCACGTTAGTACATGACATCCAGTGAGCCGGAACTTACAAAGATTATCTTTCCGATTGACCAAAATGTGTGGTCGCTCTATCGCATAGTAATGTCTTGGTCAAGAAACACTTTCGTTTCAATTACACAATCTGTACTATCAAAGTTTGTACAGTGGTTGTTTTACAAGCTTCGTAATACCAACAAATAAACACGTCTTGGGAACTTAATGGAAAGCAAGAGTTCGCTTGTTTCGTTGTAATCTGTGTTAGTCTCCTTCTGTCTTGTCGACTTGTATGGAATAATCAACTCGGTTGATGATGATGATGAGATAGAAGGGCGATATATGACTTCGTGAGAAAGTTCAGAGTTCACTTATGTGTCTTGAATCAAACCGATTCCGAGGTATTAGTATTTTACTACTGTATAGTCTCGGTAAGCTTTAGGTATCCAATTACACTCTGCTCTACATTAAGAGTCAGTAAAAAAACGGTGTGGAATGTTCGTCCTCAAGTGATATTCTTCAAAGAGAAGGAATTTTTCCGCTACCAAACTAATTAATCCAATTTAACGTAACTGATGTTCAGTCTGTGTCAGACGAGACAATCAAAACTGGATTAAATGCACACCACCCGTTTCCTGTTCTTGCGAGGAAATAAGTCTCAAGGTGTACGCAATAACATGTGGACCAGAAGGGTGTTATTATTTATAGTTTGAGTTTCTCAAGAAGAAGAAGCAGCAGCCGTAAACTCAGGTAGTAGGTAGACACACGAACGTGCCTGCAATCCAATGAGAAGCGAAGTGTGGAACGGATGAAAAAGTTTAATGGGCAAGGTGTTTCCTAAACTTTGTTCTGGATAAGTTAGTTAAGTAGCAATGTCTTAAGAACTGAATGAAGCGAGTAGGGAGCTTGTAGGAGTGCGTAGCTGGACACAAATGTTTTAAGGCTGGTTCAAAGTGCACTGTCCGTGAATGTCATTTCCTGTGTGTACTTTTTTAGACTCGGCTAAAAAACTTACTTCATCCGGGCCTTTTTATGATTTCAACCCTTTCAAAGAATTAAGAGAATCCTTTTCACACCAACTTTATGGAAACAACACGATTAAAACGCACTTTTAACTCGGGTAAGTATCTCGTCTCACACAAGAATACACGAGATTCACAAGCGTTAAGTTTT